>SNQJ01S0062094.1:27300-41584 GCA_010110895.2 Picea sitchensis
ACTATTGCTTTCCCTTACAACAACATTCTCAGTAGAAGAAACATTGATGGATTTCGGCTATACGTATGCTCCTAACCTCATCCATCAGGGGGCATCTGTTATCTCTGAAATTTCATCCGAACATGGCGACAAGAACTCCGCATCATCAAAACAGCAATGAAGTCATTCATGGCATTGAATTAATTTCACAGCAGTCCAGAAGGGTCAAAAACTGTACAAAGTAACCAAAATTGAAGGGCGCTTCACAGTAGTTTGGTGCACGCGCACATGCGCAGGACAAGAACGTACTTTGCGCGCATACGCGCATGATGTGCGGCTGTCAACGACAAAACCTGCGCACCTGCTAAAAACGACACATTTATGAATTGGCCGGCCTCTCAACTACTTACGGACCGGCTCCCAATCTGATTTGACTCCCAAATCTGAGCCGAATCCGCAGGGTAGGCGGGTCAATGACCTAAGGAAGCCCTAAAGGGCCCCTTTTCACACTTTGAAGAGGTTACATAATCGCCCGAGGATCTGCTATAAAAAGCCGTGAAGATACATTGTTTTTGCAAGGAATTTCAGGCATTGTTATGCTGCTCAGATTGTTAAGGACTCATTCTTTAACGATAACACATCGGCAACATCGCTGGGAGTTCTTTCACTGCCATGCTCAGTTCTTCTCATTGTAAGGAAAGCAAACTTTGTGAGGGCCTCAAAGAGCCTTCCGTTGGGGGAAGAAGGAACCATAGTTCTCTTCCTTCATCGTGCTCTGATTTCATCAATAGACCAGCTCAAAACCATTGGTGATATCGGTGTCTTTTTGTGTTTATTGTTTCTTTATTCGTTTTTCACAGTTTTAATTTGTTTTCGGTTGATTCTAGCTTGTAGTTTGTTTTGTTTCCTCTAACCTTTCCTTCCACAGCTGTCATGCCCTGCATGACCCAACAGGGCATGTAAGCACCCTCGATTTTCTCACCAGGTGACGAATTGGGTGCGAACAGAAGGGTTGGGATCGTAATGTGAAACTTGGTCGATGGTGATGATCTTCCTATCGTGGGGGAGCATCATCGTTCGAAACACAGGAGAGGCCACAACCTTCATAACGTACATCTAGCTACGTCCAAACAAGATGTTGTAATCGAGTGGAGTGTTGATAACCTCAATGTCAATAAGAATGGTTTTTCCCCCGAGTTCAACGGGGACATTTTGAAAGAGCCCTTCAAGAGAGGATGGTCATCCATCATAAGATATCAAAGTGATGGCAAATGGTATTATCTCAGGGGAGCCCAGTTTATACCATACCGTTTTGGACATGATGCATGTGGATGCACCTTCATCAATGATGTATCGATGAACTGTGATGTTTCAAATTTTGACTGGTATCTGGAAAGCTACCAAAGCGGGGAGACGGGGTTCCCCACAATCTAGATCAAATGTGATGAGTCTAGTATCAGCAGGGTCGACTACTCCCAGGGCAGAAAATAATGATTTCCGTTGAGTGGGATAGGTTTGAAGGACCTCCAATACCGACATGGTTGTAGGAGATTGCGCCAAGTCGTCGACCAGACTGTAATTGTGTGTCGCCCTAGCCTAAGGGTTGTTGACATTCCATCGTAATGGGATGCGAGGAATATGAAGGGGTGGTTCAGTGTTAGGGTAATAAGGGGGAGGAGGGTAATAAGGGGGTCCCCCATGCATCGGTGGATGTTGGGGTGTACCATACATAGGTGGTGGTTGGATGTATGGATTGTGGTGTGTTTTGGTACCAATCAATCCATCTGCTGAGTGAGACATCCCAGTTTTGTCCTGGCCGAAGGGTACGGGTCTCGGGGCATAAGGTAGTACTGTATATAAGTATCCTAACTATGCGTAAATGAGTTGGTATTGTTGAGCCTTGTTGATGGCTTTCTCTTCATATTGGGGGAAGGTGGAGGCTACATATTTGGCAAGGAGGGAGACAAGTGATCTGAGAAACCAATTGAGGCATTGTTTCTTGGTGGTTTTTGATTTGCATAAACTACATCGTCGATGCCATTCATGAATGTGGTTTGCGATATGGGTGGCTAAGGATTTTTTAAACTCCAAGAGAAGTTAGAGACCATTGTCATGATGGATTGGTAGTTGAAAGAAGGTCAAAATGCTTTGGCCAAGGATTCAAATGTCACATGGGACCCTCATTTTTTGTCCACATACCACTTGGCTGATGGACCTGTGAGTGTGCGCTGAAATAACCTTAATCAGACGGAGTCATCCAAGATGTTTTTTGAAGAGCACCATAAATGGAAGGTCATGATATGATTGGCGAGATCTTCTCCCTCCTTTCCTTCTAACTTGGGGATGTCCGAAGGTAGTTTAGTGGGCATTGCAGGCCATGTGGGGTAATGCAATATAGGATCATTCATGAGATTTCTCAGATCTGGTATGTTGAGGGAGGCCAAATATGGCATCTGGAGTGGCGGTGGTGGATTAGTTCCAACCATTTAGTGAATGTTTTGTGTACCTGACCCTTGAGGGGGGGGTAGGTGGGGTCGTACTTCCTCCTTGAGAAGAAGTCTACCCCCTGTTTCCTTGTGAAGGAGAGCTAGTGGATGGTTGGCCTTGGGAATTGGACCCAAGTAAAGTGGAACCAAGTAAAGCCGATCCCAAAATAGTAGAACTCACAGGGGTGTGAGAGGGTTGAGCCAATGAGTTGGCGAGACTAGGAACTCCTCCTAAAAGAGGAGGGAGGTTCGACAAGCGTCTGGAACGATGAGGATTTTGTGCATCCCCTATGATGTCCGACTAGCAAAGTGAATGTGTGCGAATGGTGATGAGAGTAAATAAAATGGACAAGAGTCTTTGTATAATTTTGGACCTTCACAATATATCTCACAATCACATGTAATCATAAGAGCATCATACATAAATCAATTGAAAAGAAGCATACATGTGGGTAGGTGGATTTTGTCTGCATGGGAGAACAAAGAAAACAAATTCTCGTGCCCTAAAAATATGTAATGTCCTTCGTCTCAAATAGCACTGGACCTTCCAATAGTACTCAACAGTGGGGTCTGAAGCCACCTAAAGAGGAACTAGTGAATGATGAAATAATCAGTTATAATGAGGGGTAGAGGGTGCATATCCCGAAAGAGCTAGCCATATTTCCCAATAGCCACACAAAATCCGATCAAGGTGCAATTACAGCCCAGAATTTCCACCTGAGTAGATGTCCTAAAATTTGGCCACTAGGTACCTTGGTCAAAGTGCGACATTTAGATTTTCGGCCTCAGAAATGGGTCACGGACTAGATCCCATCCAAGAGGTGGGTGCCTCAAGGGGGGACGCACAGAACAACCATACCGTTGCCTTCGACCCTTCACGGGTATCTCCCTACCTTATGGTGTAGTAACACTTGACTTGGAGGATTTTAAAGTTCCCTATTTGTCAACTTCTAATGTTTGAATATGTGAGAACCAGATAACGGGGAGTTATTTGGATACCTATCCCCAAGATTCTACGTAGACTAAAAAATTTCTTTTGGCACCTCCTATGGAGGAAAACTTAGTGAGTTTTTAGAAAAAATTTAGATGTGGTTGTTTGAGAGATTGAGGGTGTGAACCAATCTCCTTTGAATTAAGTGGGAGTGGATAATTCCTTCAAGAAAACGTGGGACATTTTAGAATCCCTTTGGAGGAAACCTACTTCAACCTCCACAATTCGACATGAAATTATGTGAGTGAGTAGTGAATTTGTGTGTGAGCAAGTGAGATAATGTGTCAAATTTTTAATAAGTTAGGTGTCACCTTGCATCATGTGGACTTCGTGTGGTCCTTACAAGTCTTGATTACCTATCTTACTAGATTCCATTGGTACAACCTTGCGGAATTTTAAAGTCCCTAAAGAACTAGCATGTGGACATATGGTTCCTTACTAATCCTTTAAACTCCCTAATGTGATTTAATCTAAGAAATCTTCAAAAACTATCCTAGATTGAAAGCATGTGGGCATGTATGGGCCCGTTACAATAATATTTAAACTCGCCTAGTGATGTAAACTAAGAAAGTAACTTCAAAACTATCCTATCTTTGCAACATGTGAGCATGTATTGGCCCTTAAAAATTTAATATGTTTAAAAAGAAACTAAGAGGGGGGGGGCTAGGGGGGCTTTGTCCTCTCCTAAAGATTTTGTTTTTAATGGAGATGAAATATTCCCTCAATCATCTTTTTGATTCTCAAGATCGCTCTATGGGGTGAGAGAAGAACATACTCAATGATTGAAGTTTTATTTTTGTTCCCAATGCAAGTTTTTATATATGTGATAGCAAATGATCTTAACTTAACTTTTACAATAAAAAAAATCCATCCATGTGGAAAAATAAAAGAAAAAGAGGAGAAATATGGTTCTTTTTAACCCCCTAAGTGCCTATGTTTTGACTAACCCTTCATGTGGAGAGGGAATCTAAGTGTGGTGCATTTACAAATTGCATAGAATCAATATTTAGAAGGCTAGGGGCCTTCCAAAGATCACAAAAAACTCTTACAATGTTGGATTTTCTGGATAGATGTGTAGTCCCTAGTTTAGATAGAGGTGCATGTGGTGCCAATGCACAGAGAAACAAGGACCTGTTGGTGCACCATGCACCGAGTGCATTGGACAACATAGTGTTGTTGGCACACGTGCTCGGAAGCACGACTGTGGGCTGGAAAACCCGCGCACATTCTGATACATGTCTGGGAAGAAAATTTTAAATGAAATTCTCTTCTTCCAGCTCCGAATTCATCTCTTTGCAGGATCAGACTGGGCCGATTATGATCCCTGCAAGGTAAATATATTAAAACTAAGTTCTCAAACAACCCAAATAGGGAGGAAATTGATACCTTTCTCCAGTGGAGTCACCAATATGTTGTATCATTTTCGCCACTTGAATGAGCAAAAGAGGGACACTTACAAGTCCATTTGGGTCAGTTGAACATGACATAAGTTAGTGTATGAGTCAAATGACTCAATCACATGAAATAAACAAACAACTAAGCTAATAACAACTAAAGAAATGAAACTACAATGCATAAGGAAATTAGAACCAAAATAAATCAAACAATTGACCAATATTCATGCCACCAATGGATAGACTGTACTAGTGGGAAAACACCAAAGAGAAAGGGATACTTATGGGTCCCCTCTTCCTCCAAGGGAGGGCTCTTGAATCCCCTATATGATATCTCTTCTTACAAATGGAAAACTAGAAAGGAAATGGTGAAGAAATCCAAGCTTATTCCCTTAAGAGGTGAGGTGAATAGCTTAATGAAATGATGCTAGTATGATCCAAGAAGGAAAGAGGTTCCTTATAGGAGAATAGAGGCAACATAACAATGCAATGAGATTCTTCAGTTCATAGTGCACCCATAGCCTCTTTTTATAGAAAATATTTGAGGCATTATCCAACTGGTCTTTATTGTGAACAAGGGGCCCTTTAGGGAACCCTTAGGTCTTTGACCAACCCCCCACTCGGATTCAACTCGGATTTGAGGGTCAAATCGACTTGGGAGATGAACCAGAAGTGGGTGAGGGGGCGACAAGAACCATAAATGCGTCATTCTCAGGTGTGCGTGACTTTTTGCGTACACAGTTGTGCCTTGGTCACATGTGCACTTTTATGACGTTTCTGACCTGCACATGTGCATGCGCTTCTTATAGTACTTATGCACATGTTAATTTTATAACCAGTTATATAGTTTGTTCCTTTTTGGAAATGCATTTTTGAAGCTGTGGGTGAACTAATAGGTGTTTGGAGATGTTGGATTCCTGTAACCATTTGCAGATGACATTTTAGTGATAACACCTATGATTTCCCATGAAACATCGACAGAAGAGGACTTTGAAGTTATTAAGTTTGTTGAGAACAACGCCCCTTTTACACTTTTATTAGGAACGAATTGGATTGAAAAGGATGAAATTAGAAGGAAAGAAGAGGAGAAAGCTATAGAATAGAAAAAGCAAGAACTAAGGGACTTCATAGCTAGAAACATAGCGCGACTAATAGAAGAACAAGAGGATAAGTCGAAGCAATAGAGGGCTAGAGAATTAGATGTCGAAGTTGAAAGAACACAGGAAGGATTAAAGAACTTGTCCATGCAAGAAAGAAGTATAACCACCTCGAAAATAGAAAAAGAAGGCACATTAATTGCAGAATCTGTAAGAGCACATCAGCAATGCGAAGTCACTTTACTAGGTGAAGATAAGAATAAAAATGGAAAGAGGAATCCAGAGACTCAGATCACAGGAAAGAAGGAAATAAAGCTCAGCAAGAAGAAAGCCAAGTTAGAAAAACTCCAGGAAGTTCCAGAGAAGACTACGCAGGAGGCTGGCTTGAAGAACCTGAACCTCGCTAGAATAACAGAACCGTGCAGAATGGTACTTCACCATGGTGAAGCTACATGACCATTGGAGGCGCCCCAAACATTATAATAACACTCCAGAACAACTATAAAAGTAGTTATTTCTGGAAAGACCTCCGTTGGACCATTGAGACCGTGCCCTAATAGATGGATTTGTATTTATTGAGGCATTCCTGCCCATTGGAGGAATATATTACAATGCTTTCCTATTTAACCCATCGAATGCTACGTTGGGACCACTTTTTTCCAACCGTGATTATTCAAGCTACCTGAGAATCAAGTGTATATCGTGCTTTGCTTTCTAGACCTCGCCATCCGTGTGATTACCTCGTCTCTCTGTTCACATACCCGATCTATTTTGTTACAAGTGTGAATGTGGGGCGAACATAGCATGTTAGAAAATTCTATGGAGGAAATTCTTGTAGACCTCATGGCTGAGAAATTTATGTCTGTAGGATTACATGCGTCGTCGTCTAGAGGATTGCAAGCATATCCCTCGACCACACATCCTTCTAGCCGACCCGCTACTGATAAGTGAAGCAAACACCGTGATGATCTAGCTAACGTGAAGCAGATCCTGTTAGTCTTGTCGTATTACATACCGCCTTTGGCTGGCATGGTGAACTGCGACAATATCCCACATGACTTTGAATACACGTTGATCACTACATACAATCGAAAGGGGATACACGTAGTTGGACCCCAGTTAGGACACATCCCAATTTTGAAGAACAACGATTTAAACCTCAGAGATAGGAAGAACTAGGGGATTCTCACACCGCATCAGTATTTGATGAGGATGACTAGAAAGAAGCTGTGCATAGTCTCCCAACCATGGATAAATGAGCTCGTGCAATCAACGATCCTGAACGTGATGAATATCCCTCACTTCGGTGGACATCAGGAGGTTAATGATTGCGTTAAAATCCTCATGTCGTGCTATCACAAAGGCTATCTGTGGCTTGACAGGTGCATCACTATGGATCCGACACTGATCCACCTCATCACATGAATGATCATGCAAGGACCGGACCCTCAACAGTTCTACCAAGGGAAGACTTCTGATCGCTCCCTGGAACAACGCATAAAAGAAGACTATGGCGATGTAGAAAAGGGAAAGCGAGGATACAAGGTATCCTCCATCTAGGATGGCACAGTGCACCTAGCTTGTCAGCTTATAGCTGGCAAACACGTTAGAAAGAACTGTCCGACACAATTCACTAGATTTGTAGTAGACCTCGCAGGGAAGTGTGTCGAAGGAATGCAAATGAACTGGGCGAGTTACATCGTCAATGAGCTGGAGAAGGACTACTGCGAAGCGAAGGACCAGGGATATGAGTTTCATTTTAGCTGGATACTAGTATTGATCACATTTATCGCTTGGAAAATGCTGGAAGGAGTAGCCTTCCCAGAAGTTGATCCATCGGAGCCGTTGGCCGCAAGGTTCTCCACTTTGTGGTACACGAAGGATATGGCGAAGAAATGGAAATCGAACATGATGTTCCATGCCTACTACCAGTAGCTGAAGTGTGGAACATCATAAAAGAAGACTATGGCGATGTAGAAAAGGGAAAGCGAGGATACAAGGTATCCTCCATCTAGGATGGCGCAGTGCACCTAGCTTGTCAGCTTATAGCTGGCAAACACGTTAGAAAGAACTGTCCGACACAATTCACTAGATTTGTAGTAGACCTCGCAGGGAAGTGTGTCGAAGGAATGCAAATGAACTGGGCGAGTTACATCGTCAATGAGCTGGAGAAGGACTACTGCGAAGCGAAGGACCAGGGATATGAGTTTCATTTTAGCTGGATACTAGTATTGATCACATTTATCGCTTGGAAAATGCTGGAAGGAGTAGCCTTCCCAGAAGTTGAGCCATCGGAGCCGTTGGCCGCAAGGTTCTCCACTTTGTGGTACACGAAGGATATGGCGAAGAAATGGAAATCGAACATGATGTTCCATGCCTACTACCAGTAGCTGAAGTGTGCTATTGAGGTGTTTCTATGTATGACACCGAATACACTGCACCAATACAGACCACTAGCAAAGTTCGGCGTAGATCGACACTTTATTTACATTACCCCGCGCAGGGATGAAAGCAAGGAGGAGCTGCAGTCCTATTATAAGTTGATCGATGAAGACATGGAAGAGATCACTAAGGAATGGCCAACAAAGTTTCTTGTACCAGTCGATGATGTAGAACTCTCTGACCCCGACATCATCGGAAGTCCCTTAGTCACCCGGGTCGAACATGATGGACATACTAGCACAAAGAAAAAATAAATAAATGAGGAAGTGCATAACATAGAAATTGATGAGGAGGACACCACCTCAGAGGAAAGTAGGCATGAATTGCCTATAGGAGGAGGAGGAGGAGACGAAGCTAATTAAGAATAAAGAGGGGAAGAAGGAGACAATCAATACAAAGGCAAAGTTACACCACCGAAAGATCCCCCTACCGAAGCTAAGACATCAAAGAAAATGAAGGTTTCCCCCCAGAAGCCCTCAACAAGAAAGAAGACCCAAGCCAATAAGCCTCAGTCACAGAATGTGCTCATAGTGAATGATGTCGATCTCATCATCACATCCATAGAGGACGCCTCAGAGTATATCTTGCAGAGACATGGATCAAAGTAGGAGACAATGTATAAGAGAATAGAGAAGGAGCTACAAGAGATACAACAAGCCATCCATTTGAGCCACACAGTACCTATTGCGCCTTCTTCATCGGAAAGTGCATAATTGGGGGATGAGCCCTCCCAATTATGAATATTAGCAGATGCAACATAGGCCCGACTTAAGAGAGCCCACGAAAAGAAGGAACAATCTATAGGAAGCAAAGCAGCATGTGTCCACCATGAAAGCATAGATGAAGCTGCTTACTGCAATCGAGAAGATGAAAAGATCATAGGAACAATGTGCAGTCCAACAACAGATTACTGCCATCCAACGCAGAGTCATATAGGTGACACAGATATTAGAACTGGTGTAGGATGAAGCTTGAACACTTTTTGAAGATATAGAAGGACAAGGATCGCAGCTGGACTAGATGGTCACGACAGTGGAACAATGCCTGGAAGGGCCTGTTATAGAGTAGCTGATTCAGGAGTTCACCAAGCAAGAGGCTCTGGTAAAGCAACAAGTCGAGGCATCTCGAGCTAAGCACGAGGCCTTCGAAGCAATGTTGTCCAGATCGGAGTGAATCAGGACGAGTCACATGTGAGTGTGGGGGCTTGTTGGCCCTTGACCAAGTTTTGAGAGAACATTGGTCATGTTTGACCACTTTTGGGACTTTGATAGGCTGATCGAAGATGGAGTGCCCAGGCAGAGTGGAGATCACAGGATCTCACCCATTTTGTGGGCTTGTGGACCCAACAAGGGGTTTTGTAGGGCTTATGTAATGGGTTAAGGGATGTCGGCCCATGGGTTTACCCATGATTAGGCCTTGTTGTAATTGTATAAATAAGTAGTTAAGGGATGTAAAAGAGTGACTAGTTATTGATCAACTTAGTGAATGACTAGTAGGCTTTGTGCAAGAGATTGTAAGTTGCTCCACGCAACAGACTGTGTAAGTCTTTGTGCTAATAAGGAGTTGGCTTTGTGCCTTGACCTAATCCTGGGAAGGAGGATTTAGCGGGTTGCATGCAGATCTCCTGTCCTCTACGGAGTTGGGCTCTGTGGCTTTGTGCACAGGAGCAGATGGATGTAAAATATTGAAGAAGACTAATAAATAAGAAGAAGAAGAAGTTGGTGGATGTAGCCCCACAATGGGGTGAACCACATATATATTGTGTTGATGTGATTTGTGTGATGTTGTTGATGTTGTTTGTGTTGTTTATCTATTAATGTATTGATCTATATATATGTTACATATATGTATGGATGCTTAGTGCTCTATTGATGGTAAATGAATGCTAGACCTGATTTAATTCTATGTGCTAAGTGATGGAAAATACTTGATCTTTATTGTTATTGCGTTGATCTGTATTATGGGTTTGATCTGCAATGTGAGTGAGATCCAAGAACTAATACACATTTTTGGTTAAGTTCTCTGTTAAGCATTGTGATCACAGATATTTGTCCCAGCTTGGTTTTAAACACTTGAGTGCTGCAACCCCCTCTACCTCTACCTCGGGTGAGACTTCATCTACTTTGCAGGTGTTGTTGAAAGGGCCAGTAGTTAGGGTTTTGTTGGTGCACTGTTGAAGCGTTGAACCCTGGGTCTGCCCATGTGCCAACATACTCCATTGTGCAAGCCTGCTTCTAGTGAAGACATTACCTTATTGGGAAGGAGACAGTCATCCACACTGATCACAAGCCACTACAGTTCATGCAGACCCAAGGAAAATTGCAGAATGACCACCATTAGAAGTGGTCCACATACTTACAACAAATCCACCTCAACATCAAGTATAAAATAGGAAGTACCAACCGAGTTCCTGATTGCCTCAGCTAACCTCTAGTCGCGACACTTACCACGGTTCTAGACTCTTGCGGCCACGAGACCTCTGGATGGCCCCACCTTTACGAGATAGACCCTGACTTCTCCACCACCTACCAAATGTTGGGCGTGAACTCAGTGGTTAATTTCCATCTTCAATATGGGTTTTTGTGTCGTCTAGGCCATCTTTGTGTTCCATCAAGCAAGCATGAGAAGATGATTTGGGAAGCTCACTACAGTCGAGTGGAAGGACACTTTGGCGTCGAAAATATAGTGGCAGTGCTACATAAACATCTCTACTGGTCGAAACTTTGACAGTATGTCGACAAGTATATCATTTCCTGCACCACCTGCGCTATTGCCAAACCGACCACTAAGAAACAAGGCCTATACACCCCTCTTACTACTCCTGATAGTCCATGGGAATCTATCTCAATGGACTACATGTTGGGCCTCCCATCCACCAAGAGAGGAAATGACTGTGTTTTTCTGGTTGTTGATCACTTTTCCAAGATGGCGATTCTAGTAACCTGCAAGAAGAACATCACAACAGAAGCCACTACCAAACTCTTCTTTGAAAGAGTATGGGTACATTTTGGGATCCCACAAACTATTATCTCAGACCGTGACAGTTAGTTCCTCAACACATTTTGGTCGAGCCTATGGTGACTGCTAGATACCAAGCTTGTCAAATCCATTGCCTTCCACCCCTAGACAGATGGCCAAACTGAGGCCATCAATCAAATGATCATACATATCCTACGCATGTACAATTAAAAACATCCCCGCACATGGGATGAGAGTATTCCCTATGTCCAACATAGCTACAATCAAGCCCTGCATAGCTCAACTAGCCACATCCCCTTTCAGGTGGGGTTGGGATTCCAACCATTGGGCCCCATGGATGTTGCACTACCCCTGGTGACCACCTTGGCCGACTCGTCCCCTGCTCAACCAGAATCTGACAAAGCCACCTGTTTCATTGAGAGGATCCAACATATCCGCCAATAGGTTCAGGATATTCTACAGAATTCTAATGCCAAGTATAAGCAGAGCCATGATCAACATCGAGTGCCACATAAGTTTCAGGTGGGAGACAAAGTTTGGTTGCACTTGCAGAAAGAACGCCTTACATGGCCCCATTAGAAGCTTCTCCCACTACGTTATGGGTCATACACCATCACCAAGGTTGTGGGTGACAATTATTTTGAGCTCAACATTCCCCCTTTCCTTGGCCCACACCCAATCTTCAACGTGGCTCTCCTTCAGACATATTTCCCACTATTATTGGACACCTCAGAGATAGGAGAGCAGTTGACACCAACAGAGCTCAAACATGTCTGCATGCAACAGGCATCCAATGATTATATTGTTGACACACAGATCAAGGACATTCGACAACAAAGGATCCATCTTTATTGAGTCGTCAAAGCAGGGCAGCTCCTGCACTAAGGCAAGTGGCTCACCCGGGGCCAAATTCAGTAGAAATTTCTTCATCTGATGGGGGAAATCAACACAATGGATACCATTGCTTCCTAAGGAGGGAGGATTGGTCCAAGTGGATATTGGTGGCCACCCACCTTTTCCAACTCGCTCAAAACAATTTTCTGGCAATTTTGGCAATTTACTATTTTTAGCAGTGTTAACTTCCGGGGCCATTTTGAGGGCCTAAATGAAGGTTTTTCGGGATATATCTTCTCAATAATAACCAAAGCAATGATTGAACCCCCAAAATGAATCTCCTCGACTATACCTTTCCAACGGGCTATCGTGCGCCTAAAACGAAGATCGTATGCAAAAGTTACGACCCCGGGAAGTTGATGTACTCACTTACCCAAACAGGGCCCACATGACTTTTAGCACTTCATCTCCTAGGGTTAGGTTTTTATATTTCTAGGGTTTTTGACATTCATGTTTATTGTAAAAAGGCCTTCAGAGCCTCATTGTAATCATATTCTTTCAAATGAGCGTAGCCGTCACATCTCTTCTCAGAGATAAGCCGCCACCATTCCAACAAGCTTGTTTTCCGTTGCATTTTACAATTTCACCTTATTTTGTTATTGAATAGAAAACCAGTTTTATGGTATCTCTATTATTATGTGTTAAGCATATTTTAATAATCTGTATTCATTTCGTTCTGCTCATAAAATACAGATCGCTTATTAAGTAAGAGGTCTTGAGTTCAAGTCTCTCTTTTGTTACTTTGTTTTTTAAAAGTTCATGCTCAAATTGTAAAGTGTATTTCACTTCAAGTATAAAAGTGAATCACTATAAGTAGATTTAATATTTTATTTCATAGTTATTTATTTTGCATGAAAATTTTCTTTTATAAAGTAACTCTATTGTAAAAGTGATCTCCACTTCTCTTTATAAAAGTGAGTCACTTCATAAAGCAACTTACGCCATCACATGGTCCTTTGGTTATCGTTTATGCCTTTATTTTTAAAAGGGCATAACTTTCACATCCGAAGTCTGTTTTTAGTGTCGTTTTTTTTAAAACCCCATAATTTTTCGAGATATTTCCATATAGATCATTATTTTATGTTTTAAAATCCATATTATCTACATATTTAATATGGATTCTTCCATTAATATTTTGTTTACTAGCACCAACTATTTTCAATGTAAATCTCATATGGAGGATTTATTAAGAAGTAAAAGATTGTACCAGATTACCTTGGGAAAGTAAAAAGAACCCACTGATGCTGATAATAAATTCAAAATTCAAATGGGATAATAGGAGTGAAGAAGCACATGGACTAATAGGAATGTTCATCTCTCCTGATTTAAGGTTCCACCTTAAAGAAATCGATGACCTCGATGAAGCTTGGGAAAAGATTGAATCTATGTTTGGTAAACTCAATATTAATTGAGCACAACAGTTAGAAAATGAAGTACTGACCTTAAGTCCAAATGATTTTTCTTTCCTTGGAGACTATCTATCTAAGTTTAAAACACTCATAATTTTATGTGAAGAATGTGAGATAAAAATGGAGGAAGAGTGTTGCATCTATATTATTCTTTCTAAGCTAGGTAGTGCATATTTTGTGTTTGTATCTACCTTTTATGCCATGAGAGAGGCTCTAGGGAAATCTTATCAAAAACCCACTCGTGATTCCTTTTGTGTTGCTTTTATTAGAGAGGAAGATAAGCTTGTACAACTTGGAGTGATCAACACTACAGGTACCTCCAACAAAGCCTTAGTTGCCCAGTATAAAGATAAACCCAAGTATCCCAAGAAGAAACATCCTTGCTAAAACAACAAGCAACATAAGGGTCCAAAACCCGCTCAGACAACTTCAACTCCTAATGGTGACAAATGAGCAAAATATAAAAATAAGAAAACGGACAGACATTGCAACTTTTGTGATAAAGATGGTCATGATGAGTCCAATTGTTTCAAGAAGATGACATCTTTAGAAGAAGTGATGAAGAAGCACAACATCATTATTGATTCTACTTCTTCTTCTTCTTCTCATGGAC
>SNQJ01S0062094.1:41594-56404 GCA_010110895.2 Picea sitchensis
TTCCCCACATCCAAAACCTTACAATGAGAAATTTAGTTCAGATGCGCGGCCTTCGGTGTACACAGAGGCGCATATGGCACCTGTGCGCTGAAAGTATTGAGAACCAAAGCACATGCGCGCGGAAAAACAACGGTAACTCAGGCGCATGCGTGCCAGATGCGCGTCTGTGGGCTAGAATACCCGCGCGTTTGTGACAAATTACCGAGAAAGAAACTCCGGATGGATTTCTCTCAATTCTCCTGTGAATTGACTGGTTAGCAGGTCGGCAGAGGCCGGTTTGTGTCCCTGCAAGTTAATAAAACCGAAAGGAAAGAAAAATAAACCCANGGGAGGATTTGATACCTACTCCCCAGTGGAGTCGCCAGTCTGTTCGCACCCAATTCGTCACCTGGTGAGCAAATCGAGGGTGCTTACATGCCCTGTTGGGTCATGCAGGGCATGACAGCTGTGGAAGGAAAGGTTAGAGGAAACAAAACAAACTACAAGCTAGAATCAGCTGAAAACAAATTAAAACTGTGAAAAACGAATAAAGAAACAATAAACACAAAAAGACACTGATATCACCAATGGTTTTGAGCTGGTCTATTGATGAAATCAGAGCACGATGAAGGAAGAGAACTGTGGTTCTTTCTTCCCCCAATGGAAGGCTCTTTGAGGCCCTCACAAAGTTTCCTTTCCTTACAATGAGAAGAACTGAGCATGGCAGTGAAAGAACTCCCAACGATGCTGCCGATGTGTTATTGTTAAAGAATGAGTCCTTAACAATCTGAACAGCATAACAATGCCTGAAATTCCTTGCGAAAACAATGTATCTTCACGGCTTTTTATAGCAGATCCTTGGGCGATTATGTAACCTCTTCAAAGTGTGAAAAGGGGCCCTTTAGGGCTTCCTTAGGTCATTGACCCGCCTACCCTGCGGATTCGGCTTGGATTTGGGAGTCAAATCAGATTGGAAGCCGGTCCGTAAGTAGTTGAGAGGCCAGTCAATTTATAAATGCGTCGTTTTTAGCAGGTGCACGGGTTTTGTCGTTGACAGCCGCACATCGTGTGCGCATGCACGCAGAGTACGTTCTTGTCCTACGCATGTGTGCACGCACCAAACTACTGTGAAGCACCCTTCAATTTTGGTTACTTTGTATAGTTTTTGACCCTTCTGGACTGCTGTGAAATTAATTCAGTGCCATGAATGACTTCATTGCTGTTTTGATGATGCGGAGTTCTTGTCGCCATGTTCAGACGAAATTTCAGTGATAACACCTTCCTCCAACATTGATAACATCCTACCTATTGTCCACACTAATTCTGATGCCTACCCACTCATAGAGATGGGCCCTAGAATTTTCAAGGACCCATCCTTGCTAGGGACATACCATGGAGCACCACTACTCATCCGCCCCTCAGCCCAATTGTGTGTCGTATCTTTTGATGGAACTGAAACTGGAGATACCATTCCTCCCACAGAGGCTTCTCCACCCCTTGACATCCCACTAGTTGAAGAAATCCTACCTCAGGAATTACTTGAGAACTCTACAACACCACTTACCCCCAATTTCACCCTTCTCCAAGGACAAATCCTGGTTTGGGATACAATCCCCCAAGCCATCACTCAAATCCCCTTCTTCTACCCCCCATCGGGCATACAAGATTTTTCAGGTAGCCGAAACGCTTACCCTTCCCAACATGGTGCTTTCCATTCTGGTATGGTATCTACACCCACCCGCGATGGTCCCTCAACCATCCCTCCTTCCCCAAACAGAGGGAATCCCAATGAAGATTCCATTACTAACTCCAACCGCACCACCCTCATCCCCACTTACTAGCAACACCGCTACAACTGGGGGAAGACAGAAGAAGAAAGAGCCCACCATCCACTTCCCCCCCGAGTTCAACCTCCTTGCGCACTATGTGAGAAATAAGGACATCACACAAATAGATGTCCCTCTCTCCCCAAGTTACGCAATCTGATCCAACTCCCTCAAGCAACCACATCGCCTGTCACTTCACCAAAAACACCTAGTACTACCACCACATCCCCTACTACATGTAGCAAAGGACTACGAACCAAATTTGCATGTGTCATCTGTTCAGAGTATGGCCACTACACTCACCATTGCCCTATTCTCGCATGTTACACAGTGAAAGTCACCAATGTTACTTCCCCGAATCCCCTATATTCTCGCATGTTCCACTGCGACGAATATATCCTTGAGGAACTAACTACAACCAATTTCCCATGGAATGCACTCCATCACTGAGCGCTCTTTCTCTCATAGTAAGCCTTTGACCCTCCTAGCCAAGCCTCCATATGTGCAATCGAAGCCAAGGATTTTATTCCATCCGGGCATATAGACTGGTTCAACAACCCTATCCCTGCCCCTGATTCTTTTGAAGAAGGAAACATGGCCAACATTTCCCCCACCGTCAAAATGTACATTTCCATCAAACCTGGTGTTGGCATAAGGAAGACCCAGGGTTCAATTCTACAACAATGCACCAACAAAAACCTATCTACCAGCCCTTTCGACAACACCTGTGAAGCAGATGAAGTCTCACCTGAGGTAGAGGCAGGGGTGTTATAACCCTAATTTGCACCAGATATGCTTACCTGGCATCATGCCATCTCATTTTACATATTTTGCCAAGACACTATTGAAACAGCTTCTTAAAAACACCCTCTTTGAAGGCATATGCGCCCTACTCCACTATTTCACGCGTGTATAGGCTGGCTGACCCACTACAACCCGCATATACCTACAAAAGAACGAAAAATGGAAAGTTGCAGATGACACTCATAGTTTCGGGTAAGTTACCTAAATCATTTGAATACCCAAAGCCGATCACTCGACCAAATACCTAGCCCTTTCTAGCCTATAAAAGAAGGGGTAGGGGTCCCATTTGAAAAAAGAAAAACAAGAGTAAAGAAACTCTACCCGATTTTGCATTCCCCTTGTCTCAACCTTTTGCAACCATTGTGTGAAGAGAAGCATATATGAAAGCAGTTGGAGTACAGTTGAAGAGGATCCCAGGACCATATTTGAGGAGAAGTGGTCGATCTCACTATTGTAAGGTATTCTTGTGAGATTAATAAAAGAAGTACTTTTCCCGTCCCGCCATATGAGGTTTTTAATGTGTAATATTGATTATATTTTGATAGAATCTCTAACCCATTAGTTCATAGATCAAATGCATGCCTCGAGTTCTTTGTTTCTTTGTTTGTAAATGTAGGTCAGCTTTGGGAGGAAACTTCTAGTCAAGGAGAAACCAAGCACGAAAGGATCTACATGAAACGTGGAAGCAAGGTATAGTGAATTGATCCTTTTATCCTTGTATTCACATATGAATAATGGGGTTTATGATTGGGATGATGGTAAAAAGTAGGAGAATTTAGATCATTTCTGCATGCATTATAGAACCCTTAATTCTAGTCTATATGGGGATTTCCCACCCACAATATAATTGGCGACCGTACTGGGGAATCTATAGGGTTTTCTGGGGATACTTTTGGGGTACTTTAGAATTGGTTTTATTACCTTTTTTCTGAGTTTTTTGCAAGAGTCTGAGTTTGTAGGGATTCTGGTCTTCCATACTAGTATTCCTGGCATGATTTCTTGACTGTTTGATTTTCTTTCCAGGAATTTACAGAGGTATACACGGCCTGCAGAAGCCCTGCCCGCGTATACACACGCCCTACCTTTAGACAACCTGCGTATATCCGCTGGGCTACTGAAGTGTCAGTTGCGTGCTTAAGTAAGAAATTTTTTTTTTAGAGGCAGTCATCCTCTTTCCCTGTTAGGAGTGATCCTTCTCAGGGGTTTCCTGGATTTGGTCGCAGTCTCTGTGTGGCAGTCTATAGCATAGGAATAACATCAGATTAGCTTTGTTTTATCAAAGTTTCCTTTCATTTTCTTTGCCAAAGTAATTTTCTCTATCTCTAAGGGACTCTGGTTTTCAATACCAGTGCTCCCCGCCTATGCTAGATTGTGTTTTGTCACTTTTTTTAGCATTTATAGAGCTATACACTCCCTACAGTAGCTATGCACGCGTGCATACGCGCTCTAACTTTGGACAGAACACATATATATGCTAGATGTTGTGGTGACAGTCGCGTATCTGTGTTGGGGATATCTTTTGACAGAAAGAGGTAGTCATCCTCTTACCTATCAGAAACCATTATTTTCAGGGGTCTTTTTGGTCTCTGCCTTGGTCTCTATGATCACATTTTGTATCCTAGGTTTGACCATAGCATAGTTTTCTTTTCATCAAACAGATTTCTTGAATTTTTCTGTGATAGAGTCTTAGACAAATCTGTGAGTCTTTTAAGATCATCCTTTTGAGGTTTGGTCAAGTGACTCCCTACGATCTGCAGTAGGGCCAGAATATATTTTTGGTTTATGTTTTGTCGTCACTTTATCGTTTTGATTGAAAGAAAATGAATCCATTTTTCAATTCTCTTATTTTAAAGCATGTTGAAATCTTTCACTTCTTTGTTTGATTGAGTAGTTGGTTGTTTGCATTAATAATCAAGGAAAAGTTTTTCTTTCATAAATTCTTGGTTGTTTACTTAGGACAATAAGTATCTCGTAGTCGAGCGAAATACTGTGTTGAGTTTGTTTTTCAAAGATCTTAGAAAGAATAGTTTGAAAAGTTGGTTAAAGAATTTAAAAGTGCAAATCTGAATTTGTCAAGAAGAAGTTATTTTGTTTCCAGCTTCCTGTTTATCTTCTCTTTCGTCTCTCGAAACATCACTAGTTTCACTTTCATAACCTTTGACTTAAGATAATCCAAAAAATTAACGATTAATTAAAATCAACTAGACTTTATGATTTGTAGGGTCCATCAACTAGTCTAGGCTAGAGCCTTGATTTAGGTTGTAGAGGAAACTCTTCAAGGCCGCAAAACATACATAAGCTTCTGTGCTATGGAGTGTTAAAAGGCCAGTATCGTAAAAGTTATCCGAGACCCCCCTCTAACACAGGGGCTAAACACGAGGTCGTGTGCGGAAAGGTAGTAGAGATAACCCCTCCAAAGTTGGACCAAGCGTAGTGGGGAACGCATATAGAGGGTTTGTCTTGGGATTCCGTCAATAGCATTTTCCATGGGGCTTCGTGGGTCTCAAATCCATTCGAGGTCCTCAGTTCTCTTCCGGACCACTTGCTTTCAATACCCTTGACAGGTTTTGGGCTTGATACCCTGCTCATTGCGGTCCACCCGACTGTCGACTGTACCCTCCTAGTGACTGTTCACGCACTGGCAACCTAGTTGTATTTATTTTAGGGACTTACATAGGTGACTATGGGAGTATACCGCGGCACCTAGGACAAACATCGGGCCACACTTTTCAGAGTATATCCAGAGGGTGCTTCCGTATTCGAGTTGCACTTGCACCCGTAAGTTTCTCTAGTCTTGGTTGTTGTAATTGTTCTTCCAACTAGATAGTGATTGCTTGTCTTATCTCATAGGGACTTTTTCTAGTGTGTGTTGTTATTGAATGAATAGAAATCCCTAGTGTGTCATTGATCTTCTCACATAGTGGAGGATCAGGAGCTCCGACGGTCACGAAGGCTTCTTGGCCTACCACCGGGTACACTGGAGCCACCCCTGCCACTGCTAAGGCGAAAGCTAGACCAACAAGGGTCTTTTGAAGCAACCGATTCACATGAAACTATGCCCGACCAACCTCCAAAGGAACCAACCATTTCAGACTTTGGAGCAGAAGCTCTTGGTCCATCCGAAACTCTGACCACTGATCTTTTGGTGCCCATCATCGTACAGATTTATCCTTACGAGCACCAGACAATGTCACAAGCTGAAATGGAAATAAATGATGCCACTTCTTTAGGGAACTATCCTATTCCCACTACGGCTGTCACCAAAGGGGGTATTCCACCTCCTAACCCACCATTGTCGATCCGAGCCACCATGGTCTTGACGACCTCTACCTCGAACAATGGTCTGATCCCGTCTTTGGCGGCGGCCACTGCTCCTTTCATGTAGAGTGCGACAGGCCCTCCATTCTCATACGGGATGCCTAGCTCAGGTATAATCCCTGTACTTTCTTAATCCAGCCTACAGACTTTAGGTTTGGGGGCAGGGAGCTCTAACACTCCCCTGCAAAGATCCATGGGGGTCACATCAGCTTCCTTTACTGCTTTCCCTTACGGAGGAGGTCATATACCTCCTTCATCCCCTTCGCTCGACGGTGCTCACCAACATTCCGCCGGACCAAACGCACACCATAGTTCATTTGGAGCAGGGAGTCAAGGACTACCTTCTCATAGCATGTCAGTAGGTTCGACATCGCTATCTTTGTTCAAAGCATTTGGTAACAACGCTTTCTCGTCATCTGCTTTCCCGACCGGGGGAAATCCTGGTTATGGACAACCAAATCCTATGCAGTGTACTATTCCTGCACAAGGGGAAAACCCAGGAATTCCTTCCACACTAGGACCTTGAAATTCTTGGTAAGGATCAGTTCCCTCGTCAGGAATGTCGATCGGGGGCAACCCCTTTCACAACCAATGGAACCCCGGGCAAGGCACAGGACCTATGCCCATGCAATCGACATGGGACAATCCTTCCCAAATTCCTTTGAATGCAATGCACACCTAACCATCTACATCCTATTTTGGGAATCAGCCGATGATATCTCCACAAACACAGAATCCATACGTTGTTCATGGCCATGGTTTTTACCATAACCCTAGCCAGCAACCTGGTGCCAGTCAAACTCCAGGCCCCTTTTTCCATGGTTATAACCAACAACCCAAACTACCGTTCATGGCAACCTTGCATTTTCTAGAATTGACAAGGTTGTTGAATGACCCTATCTGTAACGATCTGCGTTGGCTCCCTATGCCGACGAAGTTGCCTTCGGACATACCAAAGTTCGAGGCCAAGCCTAATGAATATCCCAAAGATCATGTGACTACTTTTCACCTTTGGTGCTCATCTAATTCATTGAAAGACGACTCTGTACAGTTGCAATTGTTTCAACGCACTCTCATTGGGAGTGTTGTGAAATGGTACATTGAGCTCGACTGCTCAAGATACTCTTCGTTTGGTGAATTGGCAATGGATTTCCTAAACCATTTCCAATTTCCTGTGAGATACGACGCTAGCATAGAATTGTTGGCCAATTTCAAACAAACAAAGGCTGACCATATCTCCAATCACATCCAAGAATGGAGACGCCAGAAGAGTTTGATTAAAGTGCCAGTCCCACCAGCATTCCTACTAGAGTGGTTCCTTAAGTCTTTTGTCCCATAGTTATCCAAAGAAGTCGCAACGTTGGGAGTGTTTTCTGAAGAGGATGCAATCATGAGAGCTCAACATCTTGAGCTTATTTATTCTCAATCTGGTCTACTATATGAAATTTTTCCGGATGTGCCTCGATCAATACTTGATAAAACCAGATAGAGAGCTGGACCACATGCCGATGATATTGTTGTTTCAGCACAAACAAATCCCATTGAACAATTGAAAAAACAACTGCTGCAACATTCTATACAGCACACAACAACCAGCCAAGCCACTGGTCTGGCTACTCCCCCTACCCAAACGTTGGATGTACATAGTGTGCAATTGATAAATCTGAAGGCCACCCAACAGCCTGATGGAAAGAAAAAACAACGTAAGAAGGGTAAGGGGGATAAGAAACCCACTAATAATGCTGGTGGGGGTAACACCAAAAAAAGGAATTCGAAGTATCCATGTAACCTGTGCATGGAAGAGCACCCGACTCACCAGTGCCCTCAGCTTGTGGAGGCCCAAAAGTTATTGTCACAATAGTAGCCTGTTGTGTTAAAAAACCCATTTCAACATGGACAAAATCTAACTCAAGCCCCTACAAGCGCAGAAGGGGGCAGTCAAGGACCCCCTCTGTCTTTGAGCAATCCTGCATTTGCAAATGTGTATATGATGAAAGGTGATGCATATATATCGACTAGAGCACATGACTACAGCAAGACAAGCACCTATGAGAAAGGTAAAGAAGATGAAATCCCATCTCTTCCTCTCCAGATCGAGAAGATGTTGGGCGAGACAATAACACGCATCCCAAAAGGTGTGTTTAAGAAAGCTTCTCACAACCCAAATGCAAGGGCCACCTAGAACTACTCTGTGGTGGAGGATTTGTCTCAAACCCATTGTGCGATGTCTTCTTTGGAGGTCCTCCAGAGCTACCCTTCCTAGAGAAAGGCTCAGTTAGTTGCCTTAAGATCCACCGAGACTTGTAATCCAGGTACAATCATGCTTGATACGACCGGCTTAAAACCTCATCTCCCTTACCACATAACGTTCCAAATAGTAGTGGCTTATACCACGAAAACTTTTACTCGAAAAAATTTTCGCACGATGGTTGATGAGAGCGCCTCAACATGCGTAATGTCTTTGGCATGTTGGAAGGCCATTGGCCAGCTCGCTTTGTCTCCATCACCTACTCTTCTTACCTCTTTCGACGGTCATTCATTCCGACCACATGGCATCATCCCCTCTTTTCTAATGCAGTTAGGAGTGAAGACCGTGTGTGTCAAGGTTGAATTGGTTGATGCGTCTCTTGACTACAATATCTTGTTAGGAAGGAGTTGGACCTATTCCATGAAAGCAGTGGTCGCTACAGTTTTCTGGGTCTTTTTGTTTCCACATGAGGGTTGGATCATGACCATCGATAATTTGTCTTTATCCCATCCTGGCCCTTCATTGGGCGCATCCGCAATCCCGATGATTGATAACCCTCAATCCGGTGTCGTCAACATAGGGGTTGGTTTGTGCCCACCTTTGATGGGTAATTTCGATTACTCGCCTCCTCAAGGCAATGTTCAATTCATATCAGACCACCATAAGGTTGAGATTTTCCAAGTTTCATCATTTTGCATGAATTACTTCAACGATCTGTGGATTCTTCCTTCCCCATCGGCCATGATGGAGGGGACGGGGCACCGTGGTATGGCCATTCCCTTGTTCGTGGTAGAAGTTGCATACTCTTTAGTTTAGCAATCTTCCACCGACCCCGATCCGACTCCCACACAAGAGTTAGATCTGATTCTAGAGCCTATTTGGGCTCAACGTTCCCTTGCCAATACAAATTCGTTAGACTTAGTCTTTCCCTCAAACGAAGCGATTATTGAAGCAATGACTAGTCCGAAAAAACCCTGGGATGATCTTCATCATAGATATTATTTCCTCCCAGAGTTAAGAAGAATTGAAGTCGGGTAATTCACTTTACCTATGGTTGGAGATAGGTCTTGTCCTATCAATCCCTTGGCCATGCATGTTGTTTATGCCGAGGGTAATATGGAAACCATTTCTGAAACTATACCTATCAATATCTCCAGAACCCCTGGCATCATGGAGAATGTTTTTGTTGGAGCTGATTGTTCCCCAGAGGAGATTTGAATCTACATAGATTTATTTAAATAATTCTGCGACGTTTTTGCCAAGTCTTACGAGGAAATTCCAGGCATTGATCCAAAAATTGTTGAACATGAAATCACGACTTATCCTGACGCTAAGTCGGTCTGGCAAAAGCCTCATCCAATTAATCCTTGGAAAGCAACAACTATTAAGGTTGAAGTAGAGAAACTGCTCAAAGCAGGTTTTATCTACCCCGTCCATTTGACCCAATGGGTGTCAAATCCTGTACCGGTCGACAAAAAATAGGGTATGATTCACGTATGTACGAACTTCCGTGATCTAAACAAAACCTGTCCAAAGGATAATTTTCCCACACCATTTATTGACCAGATAGTCGATGAATGTGCAGGTTGTGAGGCCTTTTCTTTCATGGATGGTTTTTCGAGATACAATCAGATACAAATCAAACCCAAAGACCAACACAAAACAACTTTCATTTGTCCATGGGGTACTTTCACTTATCGTAAGATGCCTTTTGGTCTGAAAAATGCTAGAGCCACTTTTCAAGGGCCATATTGTTTCTTTCCATGATCTCAAACATATAGTCGAGGCCTACTGAGATGAATTAGCATCGAGATCTCGTAAGAGAAATGATCATCCCACACACCTCTAACTTATCTTTGAGCGATGTCGCTACTTCCGGATTCGCTTGAATCCCAACAAATGCAGTTTTTGCATGACGTTGGGCTGTCTGCTAGGTTTCATATTTTCTACAACAGGGATCATGGTCGATACTATCAAGGTTGAGGCAATAGTTCAATTGCCTCCCCCGCGTACAATCCTTCAACTTCAGAGTTTACAGGGAAAAGTGAACTTTTTACAGCGTTTCATTGCAAACTATGTCGAGATCACAAAGGGATTTATGCATTTACTGAAGAAAAGCGTTCCTTTCCATTGGGATGAAGCTTCTCAACGCTCCTTCAAAGCATTGAAACATGCCCTCACGACTGCCCCTCTGCTTCGGCCACCCAATTATAACAAATATTTCTTATTATACTTGGTTGCGGCAGAGTCAACCATCGGTATGGTCTTAGTTCATGAGGATGATTTGCTCTCAAAATATGTGATTTATTACCTGAGCTGAGGCCTGGTTGGACCGAAAATCAATTATTCCCACATTGAAAAACTTGCGTTGGCAGAAGTTCATTATGTCCAACAGTTTTGTCATTATATCTTGTTTTTCAAGACCACCATCATTGTCGTTGTGAATTTGTTTCAATACATGTTGACACGACGGGTAATTGGAGGAAATATCAGTAGATGGATAGTTGTCCTCCAGGAATTTGACTTAGATTTTGTTTTGACGAAATCCAAAAAGTCATTGGTTTTTGTGGAACTCATCTCGGAACTTCCGATCGAGTCAAGTGATGTTATGCCCGAAGAGTTGCCTATTCAAGGAGACATTTTTTTTATCGCATCTTCGGACCCTGGTATGGAGATATACTTGTCTATCTCCAGAATTTGAAGTGCCCCGCCTCTGCTTCTCTTGACGAGCGTCGTTGTATACGCCATCAGGCCAAGAACTATCTCATACTCGAAGACACGTTGTATTGTCGAGGTGTAGATTGCATACTTCATTGGTGCCTCACTCATGAGGAAGCTGGGATCGTGCTTAACGATTTCCATACTAGATCATGTGGCGGTCATTTATCTGGGTTGGCAAAAGCCCAAAATATTTTACGAGCCGGTTACTTATGGCTGACATTAATCAAAGATTGTATCGAATCAATCAAGAAGTACCACCCGTGTTAGATCTTCTCTCGGAAGATGCGGGCACACCCTACTCCCATGTTTCACGTCATCATAGTTGGTCCCTTCACCAAGTGGGGGATTGATTACACTACATGAAACCCTCCTTCAGCAAGGGGGCACCGNACCGTAATATCATCGTATTCGTAGACTACTTCATGAAGTGGGTCAAAGCTATGCCAACATTCAAGGATGATGGAGCGACTGCAACTCTCTTTTTGTTCAACCAGATAATATCAAGGTTCGGCGTCCCAAGAGAGTTTTTCATTGACCATGGCAGTCACTTCTAGAACCAAATGATGATCGATTTAACATCAAATCTTGGGTTGCGGAAAGAACATTTGTCACCCTACTATCCATAAGTGAATGGTCAGGTTGAAGCTATAAATAAATCTCTTAAAACCATTCTACAGTGAACGATCAATTCATCCAAGTCAAATTGGCATTTGATGTTATACTCGACATTATGGGCCTACCAAACGTCTGTTAAGACTGCAACTAGTTTCTCACCTTTCCAACTCATTTACAGGATAGAAGTAGTCTTTCCTATTGAGTGCTAGATCTCGTCTCTAAAGTTTGCAGTACAGTTATTTCCAGACACTTCACCATTTGAAGAGAGTCTATTATACCTCAAGTAGCTCAATGACAAACGTCGTGATGCGGCCTTGGCCAACGAGGCTCACAAACAAAAATTCAAGTGTCGGTATGATCAGTCTGTTCGTCCTTAGATTTTCTCTGAAAGTGACCTTGTCCTAGTCTATGACCAAGATAAGGACCCCCTGGGGGTAGGCAAGTTCAAACCCATGTGGTTTAGACCTTTCATCGTAAAAGAGGTTCTAAAAAAGGGCGCTTATTGTCTGGTAGAATTTGAGGGAAATTCTTTGGCGGAACCTAGAAATGGGCTCTACCTCAAGAAGTATTACTCATAGGGAGGTCACCTTGGGTAACTTTTTGTAACATATGTATAGTTCCTGTACATTTTCATTTTTTAGTTTTTATCTTTTTGGTTTTGTGGATGTTTCGTTTTGATGTCATCTTTTTCACTGTGGCAGATGTAAAGTGAATCAGAGGTGTTCGTTGGGTTTGTGGACAGCGCTAGCCAACACACTCGGAGGCTTGCTTCCGCAGCTTGGGTAATTTACACATCTCAAGGCCAGTTTTTATCTTCAGGAGGTATATGTTTAGGTAACACCACAAACAATGTCCTTGAATACAGTGTAGTTTTAGAGTTGCTTCGTGACACTTCATCGCATGGTATCTCTTGCCTCTAGGTATATTTAGACGCTCAACTGGTTGTGTCTCAGTTAAATGGAGTTTACCACATTTATGATCCTACTCTACACCGACGGTTCCTTAGGGTACATCTCTTAGAATGAAGTTTTGATTACATTACGTATATCCATGTTCCTAGGAGATTGAATCAAGTTATAGACGCCCTAGCTAATCATGTATTAGATTGGCATATTGCACACATGTAAAGAAAAATACACACAACCACACGTAAATACATTTGTAAGATAGATGTAGTACATAAACACATAAAAAGACATAAAAATCCATATATAATATCAAAAATATCAGAGTACATGGGTGAGTGCTAGCGCCTCAAAAATACGTCTAGTAGAGAGTCACAAGGCTTATGCCCTAAAAAATATACAAGTAGTGCCCTCGGCACATAAGCAGTCCAGCCTAACTAAGGACGGGGCCTGTTGGCCCTGTTGTAATGATCAACGGTGTTTTCCAAATGCTGAAAAAGCCGGACCCATGTCCGTGGTGCCCCCTTTACATGAGGTTGCATAGATGGTGGCAGATCCTCGATCTCTGCCATGGGGACTGTGCCAGTGAGAGAGGTAAAGTTCTGCTCTACCCGTCTCAAAACTCTCTTAGCCTCACTGGCTGGAGGTCCCCCTGCTACTGCTGGTCCACTGGTTGTGGCTGGTGCGGCCTCTAGTTGAGGACGTCGCCTAATCCTCACAAAATCCGTTGGACGCACTGGTCCCAATCTTCACACAATAGACACATATCTGTCAAATACTCTGGTATACAAAAAAAAAATGATATATATCAAAAAAACATAAAAATTAAATAACTTTGAAAAGAAAACTTACCTAGCTCTCCTCGTACCACTCTGGGAGGTACGCCCATGTCAGGGTCCCTGGAAAAGTCAATTCCGACATAGGGATAGTCCTCTATTGTTGGAATCTGCCGAGACCACCAATCAAAAAACTTGTCGTCAAAGGCCTCAATAGTCCTCCCTCCCCCCTATCGCGGAAATAGCATCGCCCATCTGTTCACTGCTGGAGAAGAGGCTACATTCCCTCGTACAATATCCCTCAGACTCAGGCTAGGTACCCTCTCGAAGAATAAAGAGAAAAGGATAGTACCAAACCCAAAGTTTATGTGCCTCCACATCTGACACTCTGTCAACTGAATTTTCATGCAGTCAAGTAACGTAGTACTCTAGTTAAATATTTGTGCATTGGAGCACTGGACCACACAATTCATGTGCACCTGGGAAGCCTGGTGTAAATTCGCGAATCCCATGATCCACCCAATAAGTAGCACTATCGCTTTCAGCGTTATGTTGTTGATCTTATGAATCGACACCTGGGTTCCCACCATGTCAGTACCTACCTCGCAATGGAGGTTATTCAACTCCGCTATGTTGTGAGGCCCAGGAGGAAAAGTGCGAAGGTTGACTATTTCCCCTCTCCTCAAGAGGCCAGTCAAAAAATAGATATCTTCAGTTGTCAGAGTAAACGATTTCCCCTCAAGCATGAATGCCTCTGCATCTGGGTGCCAGTAATCTATCAAGGCATTCAGTAGCCTAGGTTTTGCCTGCATAAATCCACTCTGGAAGAGCTTAAATAAGCCACATTGAGTTAATGAAACTACAACATCAAGGTTATCTGAGACCATAGAATCAAATTCCTCATTCTCTCTCTCCCTCCAGTGAACATACATCCTGCAATTGACAAAATCAAGAGGGATTAGCCCTTGCATTTTTTAATTTTTTTCCTATAAAGGAGGGTATACACGGGCTATAATGTGGACAGTCGCATATGCCCGCATGCAATATTTTCTCTACACATGGGCATACGATGGATATCCTAAGACATCCTGTGTATGCATGGGGCCGACCATTTTAAAGGTCAGCGGCCCCCAAAAAATAAAAAATAAATGCTTAAATAAAGAATTAAAATGCAAGGGGGGTTAGTATGTACTTACTTGGTCCAATCAGAAGCTCGTTCCATCCACCGAAGCTCCCAGAATCAACTCTTTTGACAAATGGGTGTTTTTGGCTCCACAGTCAATTTCTCAATTAACAATGGTGATAATGAGCTACCAGCTTCTATTTATAGACGTTTTGGCCCCTTTTTGTCATTTATTGGACCCTTTTGTCATTTTTTCTAAATTGAAAATCATTTAGTATGGTTCAGGAGTTTTCTTTGGATTGTTACGATAAGTATTACTTTGGGTATTGGGAAACTTTTGTTGTACAACTGAGAGGGGGGGGTGAATCAGTTGTTACCGTGCTTAAACAATTATGCTTCTTTTAAACTCTTTGCTGAGACACTAAATGATGATCACAATAATGCAAGGGAATAAACAATGGCATATTCAGCATCAGTCACACATATGAGAAACAC
>SNQJ01S0062094.1:56414-68572 GCA_010110895.2 Picea sitchensis
TACTTGCCATCAATGACAAGTCTATGCTGCCTGTAAAACATGCCAACAATCCTTTGTACATTCTTCCTGCACCCATGCCATCTTCATTGCTGTACTTGCCATCAATGACAAGCATATGCTACCTGTTAAACATTTTCCAACAACTTTTTGGAGATTTGGGTATACAAATCGCCGAGTGACCTTGTTTCTTCACACTCGTTAAAACGGTTCGGAAGAACATCCCATACAGAGTCCATATTTAAGCTCTTTTCAGACTCCTTAAAATTGAAAATATTGTCGAGTGATCTTGTCATTGTCACACATGTTAAAATGATTTTGAATAGACGTCTTTTCGGTGCTAGTTTACCCCTTTTTCGAGCCGACTAGACTACCTTCGAAAAAAGGTACCCCAGTGGAGTTTCCTTTTACATTTTTTCAGACTCTCTAAAAATGAAAAAATGACAAGCTTACCTTCTCTGGGCTCATTAAAATTACATCAAAGGATGTTATCATTGTGTCTTCTTAACCGCATTTGCATTCTTGCGTATTTGGCCTAATGTTGGCTCCATGTTTCTCTCAACTGAACCATCTGAAGCATGCCTTATAATGCAAGCCTTGTAGCACTTTGCCTTTGTGTCTTGACACCTTGACCCCTGGAGGGATTTTTTCGAGTATGTCTCCTTTCTCTAAACATCAGTCTGGTCCTTGCGCCTAGAAATAGTATGTTTGCAACACTTGTTCCTCCTTTGTAACGTAGCATTCTTTTATTCTTTTTCCAAAACTATTGAAAGAGAAAAAAAATCAAATATACCCCAAAAAGAGGAAGGGAAAAGTATTTTATTTTTATTGGCATCACAATGAGTCACCCTTGGAAAAAACACATCCTTCCATTTGTTTGTCGAGATTTGGGATTTAATATGACCTTAGGAAGTTTTTCTTGCTACATAGAGTTCTGTCCTCCTCCGTTTGGTGATTCTTCCAAACATATGGAGAGTTTGTGTTGCCTCCTGCATCGTGAACTTATGTCAATACCATGCTTCCTGAGTCTCATCATTTATCGTGCTATTGTCCAAGGGAATGTTTTACCAAGCCTGAGTCATCCCTTCTGCAATTTGTCTCTTGTCCTCATGCCCGACCATCCCGCAAGCCCAATCAAGTCTTTGTTCGAAATCAATGAAGCCTTTAGCCTAATCATCAAGATCCTATAGTCCATGCCTGACGAGCCGTCGAAGACCTCTGGGTAGTGAAGTTGTACACTCATATTACACTCCTACCTGAGTTTTGAAGATTTTGAAGTTGTTTCTTGAGCTCTGAAGACTTCATCTCTAGCCATCAGGCCTTATCATCTTTTAGAAGATGGATACTCTGCATGTATATATTTTTTATTTCGAGATGTAGATCCACTGTGTATTTCTTGAGGGTACACTTTATATAGTTATATGACATGGATCTGCAGTGTATTTGATTGGCAGCCATGATTTTATTTCATCCCGAGCATGGGTATGCCCGCCTCGGTGAGATAATTGTTATTTTGTAGATGGCACCTCCCGAACTCTGGTCCCTGGGCTCACTTGTTTCGTATGATTGGTGAATATTGATAATGTATTTACGCCATCAGATGCTCTTATGACCTCACACATTAGGGGGCATCTGTTATAACTTGAATTTTCACCAGATATGATTACCTAGCATCAGGCCACTTCATGTTACATATTTTTCCAAGCCACTATTGAAACATCTTCTTAAAAACACCTTCTTTGAAGGCATACGTTCCCTACTCCACTACTGCACGCGTGTATATGCTGGCTGACCCACTACAGCCCACGTATACCTACAAAAGAACAAAAAATGGAAAGTTGCAGACGTAACTCACAGTTTCGGGTAAGTTACCTAAATCGTTTGACTTCCCATAGTCGGTCACTCGACCAAATACCTAGCCCTTTCTAGCCTATAAAAGAAGGGGTAGGGGTCCCATTTGAAAAAAGAAAAACAAGAGTAAAGAAACTCTACCCTATTTTGCATTCCCTTTGTCTCAACCTTTTGCAACCATTGTGTGAAGAGAAGCATATATTAAATCAGTTGGAGTACAGTTGAAGAGGAGCCCAGGACCAGATTCGAGGAGCAGTTGACGGTCTCACTATTGTAAGGTATTCTTGTGAGATTAATAAAAGAAGTACTTTTCCCGTCCCACCATATGAGGTTTTTAATGTGTAATCTTGACTATATTTTGATAGAATATCTAACCCATTAGTTCATAGATCAAATGCATGCCTCGAGTTCTTTGTTTGTTTGTTTGTGAATGCAGGTCATCTTTGGGAGGAAACTTGCAGTCAAGGAGCAACCAAGCAAGAAAGGATCTACATCAAATGTGGAAGCAAGGTATAGTGAATTGATCCTTTTATCCTTGTATTTACATATAAATAATGGGGTTTATGATTGGTATGATGGTAAAAAGTAGGAAAATTTAGGTCATTTATGCATGCATTATAGAACCCTTAATGCTAGTCCATAGGGGGATTTCCCACCCACAACAAGGGGGGGTTGTAGGACTCAAGTGTCTACAACCTAGCTGGGACACAGATCTATGATTATAACACTCTAACAAAGAACTTAGCAATTAATGTTCATTAGTTTCTAATCTCTTATTCACAATGCAGGTGTAAACCCTAATTACAGAGCAACGCAGTATTTAGTGAGATCTAACACATTTAAGAACTTAGCATATATAAGAAGATCAGATCTAGCATTCATTCACATTATCATGCACTAAGCTACTATATCAAATTCATCATACATAAATATAACAGCACTAAGCATAAATCACATTAACAACATAACAACCATAATGCACAAAGCAATCACAACACAGGATATACGTGGTTCACCCCTAGCCTGGGGCTACGTCCACCAACTCTTCTTATTATTTATTATCTTTTGTCAATCGTCTTACATGCACAGAGCCTCAAAACCCACTTCGCATAGGACAGGAGATTTGCACGCACCTCTCTAGATCCTACTTCCCCGAGCTAGGTCTTAGCACAAAGTCTTTACACAGTCTCTTACAATCACTTGCACTTAGCCCTGCAAGTCTTACACAATATGTACAAGGGCTTAGTGAGAAACTAGAGGCTTTGTGCATATTGTGTAAGACAATATGAAAGTCTTACACACTATGCACAAAGCCTCTATTTTCTCACTAAGCCTCAAACATTCACTACTATTCGCACTTAGCACACCGGCTTACAACTGAATCCATTGACTAGTATCTCTTACATCGCCTAGCTTTCTATTTATACTTTACAAAATGGGCCTAAACATGGGTAAAAGCCATGGGTCCACATCCCATACCCATTACATAAACCCTAACCCAAAAAGGTCCATAAAAGGTGATGATATCCTGCGATCTCCGCTTCTCCTTGCGCTTCACCTTCGACCAGCCTTTCAAAGTTCAAAATCGATCAATCATGACCCAAGTTCTCAAAAACTTGGTCAAGGGCCAAAAGGCCCCCAACACTCACCTATGACTCGTCCCGAGTCACTCTGATCTGGGTAGATTTAGCTCAAATGCCTCGTGCTTGGCTCGAACTGCTTCGACTTGTTGCTTCACTAGAGCATCCTGCTTGGTGAATTCCTGAATAACTTTCTCGTTCACTGGTCCTACCAAACATTGTTCCACTGAAGTGACCACTTGTTCCAGTTATGCACCTCATCCTTCAATCTCCTTAAGAAGTATGCAAGCTTCTTCCTACACTGGCTGGAGTCTCTGGGTCACTTCCATGACTTTACTCTGGATTGCATGGATTTGTTGTTGAACAATGCATTGTTCCTGGGATCTTTTCATCCTCTCGACTGCTGATAGTATCTTCAACTATGCTTGCACTGATGTTGCGTGCTTCTTCGCTTCCTGGAGCTGTGACTCCAGTGTCCTTAGTTTAGGGTCCTCTGTGAGGCACTCATAAGTTTGTGCACTTTGACTGTTGAGTTGTTTTCATTCCAAGGCTAAGGCCTTGATTCTCTCAACTGCACTTCGAGCAGTTTCTTCTCTTTGATTGCGTACTTCCTGTGGAGTACTTGGTATGGCTTGTAACTCTAGTTATGTTACTCTCTGTTGAAGCTGCTGAATATCTTCAGCAAGCTTCATCACTTGAATTTCCACTGGGTATTCTTCCTTCTGTTATAAGCCTGTCACAGAGCAAAGTGCATTGGTGACTTCTTCTTTAACTTCCATCTGCTTCACGAGAAACTATTCTTTCTCCTGCTGGATTTGCGCTCTATCCTCTGCGAATTTCGCTTGGAGGTCATATTTTTCCTGCTTTGCAATCCTTCGTTGCTTTGTAGCTTCCTCCTTCGCTTTCTCTAGGGCCTCTATGGCATGTTCTTTTTCTTCTTGGACATGCCAAAGTTGAGCTTCGGTCACATCAACTATTCTGCGTAGCTGGGCAGGCTCATATCCCAACTCAATTCCTTCAGAAGATGGTGGCGTAGTAGACATTGTGCAGTTGGAGTAAAGGGCCTGTTGTACCCCTTTCAGTTATGCTTCAATCCTATCATACATGGATTCTTGTTTGGCTTCACTCCTCTACAAGATATCCTCTAAGTTGTCTGACACAATGGAAATGATAAGGTCGATCTCATCCACCATGATCACAGTCTGAAATGGTGGTTTACTAGCTTTGGACTTCTTCCATGATGTAGGTTTCATGGAGGAAACCTTTGTTTTCTTGGATGTCTCAGCTTCATCAATGGGATCCTTAGGTGGTGTTACTTCTCCTTGCTTCTGTTGGTCTTCTTCCTCTTTGTCCTCTTCTTTGTCTACTTCACCTCCTCTCCCTCCAGGTGAATCTCAAGCAGTCTCTTTTGATGCGCTGTGTGGCTTGTGTACTTCTTCCTTCTTCTTTATTTTATTGCTGCTGGGTGCATCATACTCTTTGCGACTGACCACAGGACTTTCGATGAGGTTGGGGTCGAAAAGTTCTTCCTGGTCAACTGGTACCAAGAATTCTTAAGGCCACTTGTTAGTGATTTCCTCCATGTCCTCCTCAGTGAGCTTGTAATAACTCTACAACTCCTCTTTGTGTTCATCTTTGTGTGTCGTGATATATATAAAATGCCTATATGCGCGAAACTTCACAAATGGCCTGAACCAATGCAGCGTGTTCGGTGTCATGTGAGGGAAAGACACAATAACCCTCTTAAACTATAGGTAATAGGTGTGAAACACCATGTTTGACTACCATTGTTTAGCCATGTCGCTCGAATACCAAAGCGTAGTGAACTTCGCAGATAGTGGTTCGGATGGCTCAATCTCAGGGAGGGTTGCACCTTCCAGCATCTTCCAAGCAATGCACACGATGAGGATCAGAAGCCAACTGAAATGGAACTCGTAGCCTTGATCCTGATCTTCGCAGTAATCTTGTTCTAACTGGTTGATGAGGTAGCTCGCCCAATTCATTTGTATCCCTTCCACGCATTTTCCTATGAGGTCAAAAATGAACCCTATGACCTGCGTGGGTCTGTTCTTCCTTACTAGCTTATCTACGATCAGCTGGCAGGTGAGGCACACTACACCATTCTAGATGGAGGCTACCTTGTAGCCTCGCTTCCCATTTTCCACATTTCCATATGTGTCTTTGATTGTCTGCGCTAGGGCACGATCTACAGCCTTCCCTGGGTAAACGTCTTGCAGGTTTGGTCCTTGCATGCTTAATCTGGTGATCCTATGGATCAATGCTGGATCGATGGTGATGCATCTATCTAGCCACATATAACCACCATGGAAGCACGAAAGCAGGAGCCTAACGCATGTGTTAACCTCCTGGTGCCTTACAAAGTGTGGTATCTTCATCACGTTGAGGATTATGGACCTCGCAATGTCCATGGTCCATGGCTGGGGGATGATCTTCGACTTCTTCCCCTTTTTCTTGGTTAGATACTTATGCAGCGCGAGTATACCATAGTTCTTGCAATCTCTCAGGTTATAGTCATTGATATTCAATGTCAAAATCTTATCCAGCTGAGGTTTGACTACGTGTATCCCCTTCAAGAGGTACGTAGTAATCAACATGTAGACGAAGTCCCTTAGGACATTCTCATGACTCACCGCGCCAGCCAGAGGCAGGATGTAGTCAGGCAGGATTGATGGGATAAGCTTCACATTCACCAAGTCATCATGATGCTTGGCTCGTTTCTCGGTCGCAGCTCAGGATGGTCCGGATCCACGAGCAATCAACGGGGATGGTTGCACTCATCGCATCGATGAATCTTGAATTCCTATAGACATCACCTTCTCAGCCATGAGGTCAATTAGAATTTCTTCGACATACTTTTCTACTGCGTTGAGTTTGTCCAACATGCACGCTCTAGATTAGGTATCTCAGGTCGGTGATCGAATGCTCAATCTAATAGTCTGGGTGGCGAGGTCTCAATAGGCACAACGTGATAATAATGAATTCTTTGTGGGCTTGGATACAATTCGTAAAAGTGTTCTCGGTGCAGCCTTCCACAGGTTAAATAGACAACATCGTAACGGGTTCCTCCAATGGACAAGAAATCCTTCATCAATACGATTTCATCGGTTAGGGCACGGTCTCAACGGTCCAATGGTGAATGTTTCGTCAATAAGTTTGTTTCTAGTCGTTCTGGAGCGTCGATATAACAGTTGGGACACCTCCAATGATTATATTGCTCCACCTTAGCGAAGTGCCAATCTGTGTTGTTCTGATATCCCGGTGAACTTCAAGTTCTGAAAACCTTCTATCTATGAATTCCTTTCTGGTACCTCTTGCAATTTTTCTAGATTTGCTTTCTTCTTACTGAGCTTTCTAGCCTTCTTTCCTATGATCTATGTCTTTGTATTCCTCTTTCCATTATTTTTCTTATCTGTACTCAACATAGTAACTTCATGCTGATGAGATTATTTCATAGGGTTTGACAGTAATACTTCTTCTTTTTCTCGAGAAGGTGCTCTACTTTCTTGCATGGATAGTTTGATTAAGCCTTCTTGCGTTCTTTCAACTTCGACAGCCATGTATCTAGTTCTTAGTAGCTTTGACTTGTCCTCTTGTTCTTCTATTAAGCACGTTATTCTCTTAGCCACGAAATCCCTTAGTTCTTTCTTTTTCTGTTCCATAGCTTCCTCTTCTTTTTTCCTTCTGTTTTGATCTTTCTTAATCCAATTTCTTCCTAGCAAAATAGAAAATGGGGCATTGTTCTCAACAAACTTAATAACCTCAAATCCTTATTTTTTCGATGTTCCATGAGAAACCATAGGTACATTGGCAAGTCTTCCACATAGGGTTATCATCTTTCCTTTAAACAATCCTATTCCTCCCAGTGAAGGAACCATAGTTGGCTTTCCCATAGTTTCCCAAGTTCTTTCTGTCATGATATTCACTTGTGTTTCTGCATCTAATACACAGTCTATGTCGAAGTCTCCTATTCTTATTTCTATGCACTATTTTTCTTTTAAGATCTCTGATAAGTTGATGTCTTTGTGATCATTCAGGGTTTCTTTCATCTGTAATAGTATAGTCTCTAATTCTTTCTTGGGTTCTATCATATCTTTAGTTTCTTGGCCTTCCTCAGGGTTTTCTTGTCTCATATTCATCTTCTCAACTTTAGCAATCATTCTAGGGAAATCCAAAACTTCATGATCCATGGCTTTGCAACAAAGACAAGTAGGGTTTCTACCAAGGAATTCCTTAGCAAGATGTCTCAGTCTTCTACAACTGTAACAAAGATTTAGCCCTCTCTTTCTCTTGAACGATCCCTAACATTTCCTATACCGCGCACTGGGATCACAGTGAGGAACCTGCAAAAAAATCTTTATGGGGTCCTGCATCCATTTGTTAGTCCAAACATTCTTTCTATGCATAGGAATGACATATATTTCACTATTTCTATCAGATATATTCATATCATATATTCTTTCTTCTAATTGTACCCTAGTTTTCAGACTAGGACCAAATTTATCAAACATACCTAGATCCATTCTTTCGAAACAAAAATTTTCACTTATCTTACCTTTATCAGAGCACAAAGATTTAAGATCTTACCTCTTTTATCCAGATCCGATTCCTTTCTTAGCACATAGCTTTGCAAGCCAAGTAGGATACTACGCACTAGGGCAACAGATCTATGCACAAATATTTCTCTTTTCTTCAGTTCCCAACAATCACAGTTTCAGGTCCTGGAAACAGAACCATTTTTTGGCATAGGGTAGACCCAGGGTTCAACGCTACAACAACGCACCAACAAAACCCTATCTACCGGCCCTTTCAGCAACACCTGCGAAGCAGATGAAGTCTCACCCGAGGTAGAGATAGGGGGGTTGTAGGACTCAAGTGTCTACAACCTAGCTGGGACAAAGATCTGTGATTACAACACTCTAACAAAGAACTTAGTAGTTAATGTTCATTAGCTTCTAATATCTTATTCACATCGCAAGTGTAAACCCTAATTACAAAGCAACGCAGTATTCAGTGAGATCTAACACATTCAATCACTTAGCATATATGAGAATATTAGATATAACATTCATTCACATTACCATGCACTAAGCTACTATATCAGATGCATTATACATAAAGATAGTAGCACTAAGAATAAATCACATTAAAAACATAACAACCATAATGCACAAAGCAATCACAACACAGGATATACATGGTTCACCCCCAACCTGGGGATACGTCCACCAACTCTTCTTCTTATTTATTATCTTATGTCAATCGTCTTACATGCACAAAGCCTCAAAACCCACTCCGCGTAGGATAGGAGATCTGCATGCACCTCGCCATATCCTCCTTCCCCAAGCTAGGTCTCATCACAAAGCTTTTACATAGTCTCTTACAATCACTTGCACTTAGCCCTGAAAGTCTTACACAATATGTACAAAGCCTCTAGGTTCGCACTAAGCCTCAAACATTCACTATTATTTGCACTTAGCACATCGGCTTAAAACTAACTCCACTGACTAGTATCTCTTACATCACCTAGCTTTCTATTTATACTTTACAAAATGGGACTAAACATGGGTAAAATCCATGGGCCGACATCCCATACCCATTACATAAACCCTAACCCAAAAAGGTCCACAAAAGGTGACGAGATCCCGCGATCTCTGCTTTGCCTTGTGCTCCGCCTTCAACCAGCCTATCGAAGTCCAAACTTGGTCAATCATGACCCAAGTTCTCCAAAACTTGGTCAAGGGCCAAAACCTAGAATCATAGAGGAAATCACCATTGGCGCCTCATGCTCCCCTGAAGAACTCACAACTTACAAAGCTCTCTTTCAAGAATACCAGGATATTTTTACCTAGTCATATACAGAGATGCTCGGCCTCAATCCTTCTATCGTCGAACATCACATAGACACATGGTCAGATATCACCCCTGTACGTAAAAATAAATTCCCACTGCACCCATCCAAAGAAGCGTCTATCAAATCCAAAATTGACAAACTACACGCTACAGGGTTCATATACCCCATCAGATACATGTCATGGGTTTCCAACCCTGTCCTTGTCAACAACAAAAAAGGGCAATATTCACGTCTGCACTGACTTTTGAAATATCAACCACACTTGTCCCAAAGACAACTTCCCAACACCTTTCATCAACCAAATTATCGATGAATGTGCCAGCCGTGAGGCCTTGTCCTTCATGGATGGGTTCTCTGGCTACAATCAAATCCAAATTCATCCAGCAAATGAGTATAAGACCGTATTCACTACCCCATGGGGTAATTTTTCATATTGTGTCATGCCTTTTGGACTCAAGAATGTCGGTGTGACATTCCAATGGGCCATGACTTATTTTTTCCATTATCTCGATCGCATCATCCTCGCTTACTTGGATGACCTCACTACTCGATCCAAGAAACACACTCAACATCTAGACAATTTACGGGTCATGTTTCAATGATGTCGAAAATACAATATCTTCTTGAAACCCCTCAAGTGTGTTTTTTGTGTCACCATTGGACGCCTCCTTGGGTTCATTGTTTCCCAACACGGCATCATAGTGGACCCCCTCAAGGTCCAAGCCATCACAGAAATTCCACCACCTGAGAATCTGCGCCAACTGCAGAGCCTACAAGGCAAAGCCAACTTTTTGCAATGCTTTGTCCCCAACTATGCCACTCATGCACATGGTTTCCTTCGCCTAATGCATCATGATATCCCATTTTGATGGGATGAACATGCCCAAACCTATTTTGATGATTTAAAAGCGACTCTCTCCAACACCCCTTTGATCAGTCCACCTGACTATGATCGTGATTATATCCTCTACTTGTCAGCCTCGACCATATTAGTAGCAAGAGTTCTCGTCCAACTAGGGGATGATGGCTGTGAGCATGTAATTTAATACATCAGTAAAAAACTTTCAGGGCCACCCCTGAAGTACAATCATGAAGAAAAACTTGCCCTCGCAGTCCAAAAACTGTTTCATTATATCTTGCTCCACACTACCAAATTTGTGGAAGATTCCAACCCCATGCAGTACTTGCTTAGTTGATGAAAAATTAATGGTAATTTTTCCCGATGGATCGTCATCCTTCAGGAGTAATACCTAGAGTTTTCAAATCCCAAAATAAAAAAAGGACTCGTTCTCACTGAACTCATCATGACATTTCCCTCATATGCTACAAGTTCACCCGTCAATATGGATTTTCCCGACGAACACCTTTTCTACATCCCCTCGAATGACCCCTAGTATGGCAACCTTCTCGTCTACCTTCAGACACAAAATTTTGGGTCTCACCTCTCTCGAGACGATCGTCGGCGCATTCTCCATCAGGGCCCTCTCTACCTCCTCATTGGTGACATTTTGTATCGACCTGGGTTCGACATCGTACTTTGTCAATGTTTAACCATCGACAAAGCCAATAGAGTCTTGAATGATTGCCACAGCGGCACCTGCGGTGGCCACCTCTCAGGAATGTCCACCACCCATAAAATCATTCGAGCAAGCTACTTTTGGCCCACATTGTTTCATGACTGCATCCACATAGTGAAGCGATGTGACAAATGCCAACTTTACGCCAACAAAGCATGAGCGCCACTTGCTCTTATTCACCCAGTCATCATTGTTGACCCCTTTTGAAAATGGGGAATATAATTCATGACTTTCAACCTTCCATCTAGCAATGGGAACAAGTACATCATCGTGGCAGTCGATTACTTCACCAAATGGGCTGAAGCCATGCCTACCTTTAACAACACCGCTGACACTGCGGTCCATTTTTTCTTCAACCACGTCATTTCCTGCTTTGGAGTCCCACTACAGTTAATCTCCAATCATGGGAAACACTTAAATAATGAGATCTTCATCGAACTCTCCTCAAAGTTAGGCTTCTCCCATGAGTTCGCCTCCCCATAATACCCTCAATCCAATGGATAGGTAGAGGCAGTCAACAACGTCCTCAAAACCATATTGCAGTGCATGGTTAACAAACATAATACCAATTGTCTTTTTATGTTTTTTTCAGCACCATGGGCTTATTGCACGACAATTAAAACTGCCATTGGTTTTACACCATTTCATCTTGTCCATGGGGTCGAAGCCACTCTCCCCATCAAGTGTGAAATTATCACATTGTGCACCACTATTGAGCTATTACCTAACACTGCTCCAATGGAGCAGCGTTTACTGAAATTAGATTCATTGGATGAAGATCGTCGATCTTCATAACAGAACAATGAGGCAGCTAAAAAATGGTCGAAGGCCACCTTTGACCGCCATGTCAACATTTTCTCATTTAATGAAGCAGACCTCGTCCTTGCCTACGATATCACTCACGATACCCTCGGCCATGGAAAATTAGATTCATTATGGCATGGACCCTACATCATCCAACAATGCCTCACTAAAGGCGCATACATCATGGCCTCTCCTGAAGGCTACCCTCTCAAAAAACCCGTCAATGGGTTGTACTTAAAGAAATTTTATGCCTGAGCGTAGTCCGCGATCCTTGCCTCTTCCACAAATACATGCAAGTTAAACTCTTATCTCAACATTTTGATTCAATCACATTTACACATATTCCACGACAATTCAATAAAATAGCAGATAATATGGCTAACCTAGTGTTAGATTGGCATTTATCACATCAAGACACCATCACAAATGCATAAATCATCAAAAATCTGTCACAGCATATATATTAGACATCATATA
>SNQJ01S0062094.1:76089-91394 GCA_010110895.2 Picea sitchensis
AAAGACACTTTATGTTATTTTTGGATGATTTTGCTAGAATGACTTGGTTGTTTTTATTGAAAAAGAAGTCTGAAACTTTTAACTGTTTTCAAGTTTTCAAAGAATTGACTGAAAATGAAATTGATATGAAGATTAAGTGTTTAAGGTCAGACAATGGAGGAGAGTTTGTATCAAAATAATGTAACAATTATTGTGTTGAAAATGGAATTAAAAGACATTTCTCTGTTATAGAAACACCTCAGCAAAATGGTGTTGTTGAAAGAAAAAATAGAATTGTTATGGAAATGGCAAGAACAATGTTAAATGAGTCCAAATTGAATGACATGTTTTGGCCTCAAGATGTTCACACTATTGTACACATATTGAATAGAAGTTTGCTAAGAAATAATAATGATAAGACACCCTATCAATTATGGAAAGTAAGACCAGCAAACATAAAACATTTTAGAATTTTTGGGATAAGTGTTACATTAAAAGAATTGATAAATATCTGGGAAAATTAGATTCAAGAACTGATGAAGGCATATTGGTTGGATATTCATGTTCAAGAAAGGATTATAAATGCTATAATTTCAGATTAAGAAATATTGTTGAATCTATATATGTAAGGTTTGATGAGTCTTCATTTTTGAAGTCTAAATCTAAACAAAAGGATCAACAGATACATGAAATATATGACAAATATAAGATGGATGAAGAAGTAAGTGAAACAGAAGAAACTAAGGCTGCTGAGAGTGAACAATTAATTCCTACTTTGATACAGGGCACAACTCCATCCAAAAGCATGACTCCATCAAAGACTCCAAGCAAGAGAATACTAAAAAATCATCCTAAAGAACTAATACTTGGTGACTTAAATGCAGGTGTTGGAACAAGAAGCAGAAGACAAGAATCCACCTCAACTCATGGACATGTATCTTTACTTTCTCTGATTGAACCCAAAATTATTGAAGAAGCAATTAAAGATGAATACTGGATAAAAGAAATGAATGAAGAACTTAGTCAAATAGAAAAGAATAAGACATGGGAATTGGTTCCTAGACCTTTGAATAAGAATGTCATAGGGGCTAAATGGATTTTCAGAAATAAGATGGATGAAGCAGGTAAAATAACTAGAAACAAGGCTAGATTGGTTTGTAAAGGGTATGCACAGGTATAAGGAAAAGATTATGGAGAAAATTTTGCTCTTGTTGCAAGAATGGAATCCATTAGACTGATTATAGCTTATGTCAGTTCTAAACACATTAAAGTTTACCAAATGGATGTAAAGTCTGCATTTTTGAATGGTGATTTAGAGGAAGAAGTATATATGGAACAACCAGAGGGTTTTCAGGTACAAGAAGTAGAAAAGTATGGTTACAGGTTGAAAAAGGCATTGTATGGGTTGAAGCAAACACCAAGGGCTTGTTATTCCAGACTTGACAATTACTTGAGGCAACAAGGATTCAGGAAAGGTAACATGATAGTAATCTATATATTAAAGAAGAAAATGATAGCCTGATCATTGTTGAGATATATGTAGATGATATAATTTTTGGTAGTGATGATAATAGGCTCAGTAAAGAGTTTGTTGAAAGTATGCAGAAAGAGTTTGAGATGTCCATGCTAGGAGAAATGATTTTTTTCTTAGGCTTGCAAGTTACTCAATCTGATAAAGGTATTTCCATTTCTCAATTCAAGTATATAAATTAAATGCTTAATAAATTTCAGATGGAAGATTCTAAACCAGTTGGCACTCCCATGGTCACTAGTTGTAAATTAAGTAAGTTTGCTGATAATAAAGATGTTGATCAGACAGTTTACAGATCTATGATTGGTAGTCTTCTTTATGCTACAGCTACGAGACCTGATATTATGCATGTAGTTGGTTTCAGGCTTCACCAAAAAATTCTCATCTACTTGCAGTCAAAAGAATTTTCAGATATCTTAATGGGACAACAGAGTATGGTTTGTGGTATCCTACAGGTAATCAGCTTGATTTATATGCTTTCACTGATGTTGATTGGGCAGGTTGTGTTGATGAAAGGAAGAGTACTAGTGGAGCAGCATTTTTTCTTGGAGGATGTCTTGTAAGTTGGTCAAGTAAAAAACAATCCGCAGTGTCTTTGTCTACTACTGAAGTAGAATACATAGCATCTGCAACTTGTTGCACTTAGATTCTATGGATGAAACAGATGCTGGAAGATATACATATTCATTATGATGAACCTATACCTATCTTCTGTGATAATACCAGTACAATTAGTATTTCTAAAAATTCTGTTATGCATTCAAAAGCAAAGCACATTCCCATTAAATTTCATTTTCTAAGAGAGCAGGTTATGTCTAAAGTTATTAAAGTGGAATATGTTGGCACAAAGGATCAGATTGCAGAAGTGTTTACTAAACCTTTACCTAAAATGAAATTTGAAAGTCTCGGGAATCAGTTGGGGGTTTACCCTCTGTAATTTCATTTCATTCTCAAAGATTGCAAGGGTTTCATTATAAAATCAGATTGCACAGGTTTATTGACTATTATTTATAGGGGGAGTTGCTACTGAAATGATACATATTTACAAGTGGTTTTCTTTTCTTAGGGGGAGTATGGTTGATTCCTTTGCCATAGATGTTAAAAGGGGGAGAAGAGATTTAAAGTTTTCCATCAATGCCAAAGGGGGAGTTTGTTGGCAGGGATTGCAATTTGCACAGGAGTTTGTTGGCAGGGATTGTAGTTTGCACAGGAGTTTGTTGGCAGGGATTGCAGTTTGCACAGAACTTGATTTTTTCATTAATGTTAAACTTTAAAATACCAAAGGGGGAGTTTGTTGGTCAGTTTGCACAGGCACCGTGGATCAGTTTGCACAGGCACCGTGGATTAGTTTGCACAGACACAACTTGAATTTCGGATATCGGAGATTACCGTGGATCAGTTTTCGTAGGCACAACTTGAATTTCGGAGATCGGAGATTAACCAACACATGATTCCGAGAGTTTCTATTTTAGGATTTTTGGATGGTAAGCAAAAACTTCAACATCACGAAGTCCCGAATGCCAAAATATTGAAACCACGAATTAATCTGAGTCGTTGATCAAAGGGAGATCATGGACCATTGATCTGACTCCATTTCGGAGTTTCGAATACCGAGAGTTGGAAGTGTCAAGGACACTCATGACAAAAATGTTGAAATCGCGAAATGTGAAAGCACGACTTAATCTAAGTCGTTGATCAAAGGGAGATCGTGGACCGTTGATCTAACTCCATTTTGGAGTTCCGGATACTAGGAGTTGGAAGTGTCAAGGATACTCATGACAGAAATGCCCAAATCGCGAAATGCGAAACATCGAAATATCGGGGATTGGGACTTGGAGTGTCAAAACACTTCATCACAGAAATGTTGAAACACCGAAATGCGAAATGTCGAAACGCCGAAATGTGAAATGCCAAAATACTGGGGATCGGGACTTGGAGTGTCTAAACACTTCATCACAGAAATGTCGAAACGCCAAAATGTGAGATGCCGAAAAGCCAAAATGCAAAATGCCGAAATACCGGGGATAGGGACTTGGAGTGTTGAAACACTTCATCACAGAAGTGTCGAAATTTCAAAATGCGAAACAGAGAAAAACAATTGTATGTTCATCGAACGGTGTTGGTTAAATATTTAAACTGATCATGTGGATATTATTCGTCTTGATGCCTTGGCCAATGATAATCACTGTAAGGACGTTATTTATTTACTGTAACTGATTCTTTGAAGCCTGAGGGTTCGATTGTACGCACTGATGATACAGGAAGATATATAAAGTGATGGTTGCAAGAAATGAAAAAGAGAGGATTATGGGAGATATATGGCTCTGTAAAATTGAGGAAGAGAAAAGACAGAGGAGGGAAGACACATACACAGATTGATAAATCTAATTGGTCTGGTCAAGAATGAATTGTGCAGAGAGGATTTGAATGCTTAATGTTTGATAGAGAAGATAAAGAGTTGGTTCGCAGGCTCTTTGTGACAGAGAATGATTTCAGGGAGGTAGGGAGGAGCAAGGGGAGACTGTAAAAGTCTCCTGTACAAGTTGGTGCTTGTACATCTGGGAGTTGTAGCTTCCATTCAGTAGGTGCTGAAGAAACAAAGGTAGCAGCCTCATATGGGTTGTAGCTCAGATAAAATAAGAATGTAAAGAGGAGTTGGAGCTTGCCTTTCATTCATAAGAAGAAGAGGTTTTTCCCTTTCGGGTTTCCTCATGAAAATCTTTGTGTCATTGACTGTTTATGTGATTGCATATTTATTCATTGATCTGCTTATGTGATTACAAGTATTTATTTATTTGAATAATTTGTAGAAAGACATATAGTAAAAGGTATAATCTGTGTTCATTGAGTAATCCGTTAAATAAAAGGAAAGAAATTTTTATCTAACTGATTCACTCTCAGCTTAGGCTATCCCGTTGTAACACAAACCACTTCTAAACACAGCAAATTAAATTAATGGTGCCCTAACTATCGAAATGGAGCGAGCCAATAATCACCTTGCTCAACAACCCAAACCAAGTTGTCAAGAGTTCAATAGCTGGAGGGGGAAAGCACGAGCAAAACCCATGTTCCTTATTCTCCCATCACTGGCCGCCAATACCATCACCACCAAATCGCCCATCGTTTTTGTGCAGAACGGAGTGTCAAACGGAGTGCCGAACCGGGTACCAAATTGAGTACCGTATGGAGTGTCAAACTAAGTGTCAGAAGCAGAAACATGATGGGATTTTTCCCTGTAACACCAAAAAACACAAATTAGATTCTTGGAAACATAAAAACACAATGAATTATACTAAAGATCGACATAAAACATGAGTTATGCATACTTGGTGTAGATCATAGCGTTTTGGCACAAAATTCTTCAAAATGCTTCTCCAAAACATGAAAAACAAATATATACATTCGACAAAAGTATCTAATTACTGTCATAAAATCGATCAATTCACGGGCCCATCATTACCCCCACACCTAAGATTTTGTAGGTCCCACTGCAAACAAAACGAAATTTCCCTTCATGACTAAACTTGCGAAGGAGGGGGTGGATTAGCTTTAGAAGCTTCTCCCTCCTGCCCGGGGAATTTTGAATTAGGATTTTTTTGGTTTTTCAATTGCATCCAGAGACTATTATTGCTGGCAGTAATATCATCAACCTAACAATGTAGAGAATTCATCTTGGCTTGTAGGACAACGTTATCATGGCGTAAATGGCAAATCAATGTTTCATGCTATCTAAGTTTGAACTGGAGGGTTTGGAGTTTTTGGAGGTTACTGATGACATGTGAGGAAGCCTTGAGATGTATATTATACCCTTGATCCTCAAAAAAACAATTTTACCTCTGCAAAATTGGTTTCAAAAGTGACTTCCTAGAAGCGCAAAAATTCTGGCCTAGCGAACATGTGAAAAATAGGTATCAAAGTGACACCTGTAACTACAAGACAATAAATCCTGTGTAAAAACTAAGAGAAGTTTTTGTTTTTTAATATTTCCTTGATAAAAAATTATCTTGGGTTTCAAAACTTCACTTCCAGTTGTTAAGAAAACACTAAAAGAAAACATGACTAAAATATGAAAAAGAGAGTGTTTTATTTTTTGAAAAAATAGGCCTCTAAGAGAATTGAATATATCCCAAACCATAATGTATATTCAAAAAATGAGAGAGGTTATTGTTTTTTAATATGTCCTTGATACAAACCTCTCTTGTTTTTCAAAAATAATTTCTCATTTTTTCATAATCCAATCTTGAATTTGGTTACTCAAAAATTACAGAAACGCAGTGTGCTCTTAGCAGAAACGTAGTGTGCTCTTAGCAGAAATGCAGTATGGTCTTTGAGAGGGTTTTTGAGGGCCTTCCCGTAGTAATTTTGGGCTGAAAGTGGTATGGTTGGAAATTTTATTATTTCTTCTATACAATGGATTCATCAAGAACTGCAAACACCTTCTTAAAACTCCTGAAAAACTGACTTGAAGTCAAGTTGTCCAAATGTGTCAAAACCCTCCTATAGTGATTGTATTTGAGGGATTTCTCTCAAACAATAACAACTGTGCATAAAATGAAGGAGGTTTTTGTTTATTGGTCTATTATTGAAAAAACCCTCTTTCACTTTTGTCAAATTCATCTTCCTTAATTTAGAAACCAATTTTGAAGTAGAACTTTAACCAAGACAATATTTGAAAATTTATGACAAGGAATGATGACATGACCTTGATGAAAATTTATGACCTTGGATGAGTGGAGGGAGTAGTAAGGAAACCGAGACACACCAATTACCATTTTACAACCAAGAGATGTCAAATTTTATTTGATAATTTTATTTTGAAAATATAACAATTTGACCTAACAACCCTATCAATCACATGAAAGAGTAAATTGTATCACTCATGACTGACAGAACTGACAGATACTAACAAAAGGCTTGGTTTGTACTGGTAGGTATGGTGAACAAGAGGATTTTTATTTCCTTTCATCGATATGTAACAATTCAAACAATTGTTCCTCTTTTCATAAGCTTGTAATACATATGACAATAAGTATTTAGCAGTTGTAATCGCTTTATATTTGTCACAAAGAGTAGTTAAGTATAAGCAGTCTTCTATAGCATAAACATAAAAATGCACAAGAGCTTATAACAAACACAATGATGTCAGTAGTATATAATTTAGCATACCAATACAAACAAATGCTAATATAATATCCCAAGACATTGTAAAAAGACAATATGATAGAATTTTGACAGAAGTCCTACTTCCTCATCTTCATGGGTTTGCTATACAAATGGGAAATGCTTAGCATTTTTAGCTCAGGAAAATCCCCCTAGACCAAAGATATGGCACGTCCTAGTGCCATGAATTAGCAATAGGCTTTTTGGTCCTCTTTCCCGATGAGGCTGCAGGGGTATCAATAAGTTTCTTGGACTTTTGGTCTGGTAAAGGAATAGCTTGAGCATGAGGGCTTGGGTGGAGTAATAGTCCCTAGATCAAGAGTCTTCTTGCTATTATTGATTGTAATATGAGGGTTTGCAAATTGGTAAATGAATTCATCCCAAGTTTGCCCCTGTTTTTCCAATTCGGCTAAAACAAGGAGTTTGATAAGGCCATGGTGAAATAGGTTGTTATGGGGATTGGTTACATTATTCCTCACTTGGGAAGACATCCTCTCAAGACTCTTTAAGAAGTAAAATGGGAAATTCAAATGTACTATTGACCTGAAAGTGAGCTAATATTCGAAAGTGACAGGCTTTAAAGACGGAATATCTACCTTCACATGTGATCAATCTGGTGATGACTATGAGAGGGTTGATTAGCTCCTCTTTTATCCGCTCTTTGGAGTATCCCTTAGCTCCAGAGATGTTCTAAAATTTGGTTTTGAAAACCCTGTTATAGCTTGCACTTGGAAACTGGTGGTGTTTAAACCAGCGGTCTCCAATTCTTGGGAGCGTTGTGGCTAAGGCAATTAATTCCTCAGAGATCACGAATACAGTGAATAGGAGCAGAGAAAGATAAGAGTGTTCCATTATTTTATTTTTTTCCATTGTACTCACACAATCCATTCCTCTATCTCGCATTTTATAAGGCATGTAATCATAACTCTGTAATGAATAGTTTGTAACGAAAATAAACCAGTTAAGTGGTCTGTTAAGGAAATGTACAGTAGTTTATAACACACATGGAATTAGTATTTCAAAAATAAAATAACTGTTGATATAATAGCATGTATTATGAAAACAACACACAAAAGTTTTGCAAAGATTTACTTCTTCTAGGAAATGTTATCATTTGTCAACTCATGAACCCCTCTCCCACACCTAAGTATTGTGACACCTCACGATAAAAAAATATAGGAAACCAGTCAGTTCTCCCAATAATCGAATATTTACATATTGTTAAGTGTAGAGATAAATTTTACAGATTGGTATGACAAGATGGTTAAAATATAGCCCCACCTATAGGATAAGAGATCCTATATATATAAGGAGAGGTAGGCAAGAGAGTTTCAAGATAGTCTCAAAGTTAGTTCCCAATGACAAGTTTATGGAGTTCATTAACCTTAGCTTAACCATACATACTTCATTTCATCTTTGTCTACAAGTAATGTCATACATCAGGACAAGTTTAAATTTATTATTTATTTTTTGTCAGATTATCATCCTCACTAGGTAGAATGCCCCACTGCCAGCAAGCTTGTTCAGTACTCCGATGAGTTTACCTAGTCATACCACAGGCCGGTACTCGCTGCCAGCAGACCTGTTTAGTATCCCGACGAGTTAGCCTCTTACACCCTCAAAGGCTGGCCCTCCATATTTTATGATTTTAGTATAAGATTGATTTATGCAAGAAGAAGGGGGGACAGCTCTGAAAACAACTTTTTCTTTCTTTTTATTGGGATGGTATTTATGTTAGAGGATGAATTTCCGTTATATATATTCCTTAGTGATTGTCTTGATGTAAGGGGTACTTAAGTGGACATGGCCTGTCTAAAGATATGATATAATAAAGTTATTTAGTGTGTAATGGATGGTGTTGGGTTACGAAAAAGGTACAAATATCTTCCTTTTGTCCACAGTTTATGATATCATTATCAGTGACTTTTCAATTAATTAGGAATAAATAGGAAAGAACATGATTAATATGTCTCTTAGAGTTGTTATTTAGGTTTTATTAAATAGATTCTAAATTACAATTGGAATGGTTTGATTTTGTTACAAAATTGGACAAATAATTGTCAAAGATAACCAAAGACATTTTGGTTATGTGCAAGCTATTAGAGATTGAAGACTTTTTAGGCGCAAAGCAGTTTGAAGATAATACATTTGCTATATTGTAATTTTATAATAGTAAAGCAATACTGAGGATCTTTCGATCCTCGGGATAGCTTGATTTACCCAAACTATTGTAATATATAAGAGGGTAATAGATCCAGAAAAACCACAGTTTTAAGTATTCAGATTCAAAATTGCCCTGCGTGAGCAGTTGTTGTAAATGTTTAACCAGTTATGGAATCAATGAAATTTTTGAGTGTTTTTATCATCCTTGCGTTCTGAGTTTCTCATAGCAGTACTTCTGAAGACCGAGGGCCCAGTCTGAGAAGCTACTGTCTCGTTCTGTAATTATATTAGTTCAAAGTTTGATTTCTATTTTGTGATTCAGATTTCTTTTAATTGCATGAGCGTATCAATGAATTAATGATTGTTTGCAGAAGATAGGAATTTCATTGAGTATTCATGATTGTTGTTATGATTTCCATTTCTGAAGATTATTGCTTTACAGTTCCTCACATTTTCATCTGTGTTGTTCCTTTGCTTTAGATTTACAATTGTTGTTCCTTTCAGTTAAAGTTACATTAGTTGTTCCTTTCAGTTAAGGTTACGATAGTTGTTCCTTTCCATTAAAGTTACATTAGTTGTCCCTTTTGATTAGAATACAGTTGTTATTTCTTTCACAAATAGAATAATTCGCTATTTCCTTTCCAGTAATTAGAATTCACGATTGATAAATTAAATCTGCATGTCCTTTCTTAGATTCAATTATTGTTTTATAGTTAAGTAAATTCAATTAGATTAATTAGTTCCTTTTCATTTTACAGCATCTTAGTGATCATATTTCAATTTCATTTAGTTCTTAGAATCTTTGGTGAACATTTGAGGAACTTGATTGTTGATGAACTCAGATATGGTTTAGCTACACGATTTTAGGCTACCTGCATAAACTTTGCCAATATTCTTTAGATAAAAGATGAATCCCTGGGTTGATAAATTAATGTTAAACTAAGGTTGTTTTAGGACATCTTTAGAGCCCAACATTTTTGCGTCGTTGCCAGGGAGAATGTCAAAGGTAGCATAGGTTGTGTCTCAGGGGGACCAGGTATTGAAGACGGAAGGTAAGAACCTAGGCAGGTAATAAGTAAAATGTGTATGCCAACGCTTACCTCCAATTGACACTTAAAAGGTTTCATAGGTGTTTCTTTTGTTGAAATTTCTTTTGTTGTTGTGTGAAGTGTGTATGACTAGAAAGAAGGATCTTGAAAAACCAAAACCCCCACCAAAAACTACCAAAACCCAGGGTCCGATGATCCCTGGAAGAAGCACTTTCATAGAATAAATCATTAAAAAGAGTGAATCCCAAGCTTCGGTTGGACCTAGGAAATGATCCATCCAAACCCCTCAGGCAGTAGCTTCACCAACTACGGCCCACACTGAGATTCATAGTAAAAATGAAGGGACTGAGCAAATTTTTCAGAGTACAGATCTCCCACCGCTCAAAGCTTTAGAGGAGGGAAGCTCTAATAATCTGGAGGAAGGAGTAGGAGAAACTAGCACGGTTTCCAAGGCATACCCACCACCACCACCACCTGATCCTGAGTCTCCTGCGAAAGAAGAAGGCATACCTGAAATCCCAGATAAAGGGAGTGCAGTCAAACTCCTTAGAAGACAAAATAATCAATGATTTCAAATAGAATATCCAGATCAAGAACCTCCTGAAATTTTTTGGCACATTTTCGAGCAAATGGCACAAGCAAATCAACAACAACCCCAGACATCCACGCTGGAGTATCCAATAGTTGATCCAATTGCCAATGCCCCCATGAAATCAATCCCCTTACAACACCTGCCAACCTTCCATGGATTGATTTTAGAATATCCTGACGCATTTCTATTCGAATTTGATATCCTATGTAGAGGATATGACTACACCTCTGAACCCCAAAAATTGAAACTATTCCCCTCTACCTTGAAGGGAGAAGCCCTACGCTGGTTCATGGGATTGGGAGGTGGAACCATCAATTCATGGGACCATATGAAACAAACCTTCTTGTTAAAATATCAGGATTATTGCAGAACTAGAGACCTAAAAGATGAAATCTTTCAAATGAATGCAAAAGAAAATGAATCATTAGAAGAATATGTTGAAAGATTTCAGTATAAATTGAAAATATCACCCTACGGTACATTACTAGGTGAAGTACTCAAAGCAACTCTGATTAAGGGTATGAAAGATGAATGGGTAGAAACATTGAATCTAATGGGGACAGGTGACATTTATCAAGAAACTTATGAAGACATTGTTCCATTGTGTATCAAATGCTCACGAGGAAGTACACGGACTAGATCAGGAATGCGAACGTCCCTCACAAGAAATAGCAATATCTCTAGCGGGGGCCTTACACGAGCTGAAGTTGGTAATCTCCTAGAAAATTTTAAAACAGATATTTTGAGCACTCTAACTACACAATTGGATGTATTGCAGGCCAAACAAAAAAAGGTAGAGGCAGAGCAGACCTTGGCTATATTTTTCCATAAGTGCTGAAAGAAACACGGTCCAAGAGAATGCCCCTTGGATATAGTGTGGGTCTGTGCTATTTGCGCCAAGGACCACGACACATAAGACTACCCATCACTCCCTAGATTGAAAGCTGTGTTCAAAGAGGCAGAAGAGGAAACAGAACCATTATATATGATGGCTCAGCGTCATCAGTGGCAGTCCCGACCTCAAAATACATTTTAGGACCCTTCCTCTTTCTTTCCTGGACAGTACAATCAACAACAGAATCCTGGACAGTACAATCAATAGCAGAATGTTGGCAGCACATGGCAGGGCCAGCCATTTACTAATCAGAATTGGAAACCCCAACAATACCCACCTGCAATCCCCACTTGGAAAAATCAGTCTGCCACAAACCCCAACTGGAAAAATCAACCAACTACAAGTTCCAATTGGCCAAACTCGCAATACCCCACCTCATCCTGGAAAAATTTGAATAATACCTACCCTCCACCATGGCCTAACCCGACTACCCAAAACCCAAATTGGAACCAGAATTGGCAACGCCCCATGGGGATGAATAATCAACCTATGGGAATGACCTCTCAATCCCAACCTCCATTACAAACTCCACTCCCATTGCCCCAATCACAATTATGCCCTCAATTAACTGCCCAACCCCACCCGAATCCCAATAACAGACCAACTCAGCTTGTCCAGATTATGGAAAATGGAGAAGGGGAAATCAATTCAGTAGAGTGAAATGAACTTCAATTAAGATTGGGGTGCATCATCTCTCTCGAACAAAATTATGTTCCCCAAGAACAGGGGAATGAAAATCAACCAGCAGCAACACCCTCGACTGTGATAATAACAGAAGAAAAAGGGGGGACACAGTTGAATCACAAGACTCTGATAAGGATACAATTCTCTTCCCTCCATTCCCCGAAAGAATGATGATATCGAAACCAACCATACATCCTGACCTATGGGGTTCCCTGGATCTGCATATTTAACTGATGATAGTGAAACCAACCATACATCCTAAATTTGAGATTGTAGGGGAACTCAGGAATTTATACATCAAAATTCCACTCCTGCAAGCCCTGCAAGACATACCGATCTACGCAAAGACAATCAAGGAGATATGTGGGAGAAAGCCCGTCAGAAAAATAAAAAATTCATCATCAAAAGTTCATGTAGTGGGAGCCTTATTTGATCTAATTTTGGGTAGAGAAACACCAGTTAAATATGCAGATCCAGGGAACCCCATAGTAACAGTACAGATTCAGGGTTGTTCCTTTCTAAATACCTTAGTCGATTTGGGGGCAGCCATCAACATTCTAACTATGGAAACCTGCAATGCCCTGGGATTTCACTCTTTCGACCCAACCTCGATTATGTTGCAATTGGTCGATCGATCAGTGGTCAAACCACTCAGCACACTACATGATATAGCCATTTCAGTTGATTCCTGGGAATATCCCGTAGATTTTCTCATCATCAACCTAAAAAGCGGACTTGAAGGGCATCCACTGATATTGGGCAGACCGTGGCTTGCAACAGCCGATGCGTACATAGGTTGTCGATCGGGTACAATGACAATTGAAAGAGGAGGTGTTACAAGGAATCTCATCTTATACCCTTTAGACAAACCCATTCCAACGATTGTATATCCACAATTGCCACCTCCACGATATCCAGAGAAGGATCTATGTGCCCCACTCACGATGGAAGAAGCCCTCAAGCACAAGAATCAGCTAGAGGATGATGTAATCAATGGGTTTCTTAACAACCCATCCATTGTAAGTAACCCAACATGCCAGATGCTCCAAGTTGTTCTAGACTGTGAAGCACATGGAGACCCCCTAGAAGATTTAATGGAACAACAAATTATGACTACTGCTATCCACAATAGCAAACCCATCGAGATCGCACCAGGGAAGTCTCTGAACATTAATTCCAACCTAGAACAACAACAACAACAAAAGCTAATCCAAACCCTCTCTAAATACCAACAAGATTTTGCCTGGGAGTACTCTGATATGAAAGGTATTGACCCACAACTCTGCATGCACCACATTTATATTGAGAAATATTCCCGACCTATCCGACAACCGCAAAGAAGTTTGAATCCCCACCTCAGAGATATTGTTAAAGAAGAGCTACAAAAGCTGTTGGACGCAGATTTTATATACCCTATCTCAAATAGTCGATGGGTTTCCCCATTAGTCATCGTCCCAAAGAAAATGGGAAGTGGTGAATCTGCGTTGATTACAGGGAACTAAACAAAGATACTCAAAAAGATCCTTTTCCATTACCTTTCATCGATCAGGTCCTGGATACCTTCGCAGGGAAGAAATTCTTCTCTTTCCTAGACGGTTTTAGCAGCTACAATCAGATCCAGATTACCCCAAAAGATCGGGATAAAATGACATCCACATGTCCTTGGGGTACCTTTGCCTACAAGGTATTTCCCTTCAGACTTTGTAACACTCCAGCTACATTCCAAAGGGCCATTCTGAGCATATTCAATGATCTGATTAGCGAAGGGCTCAAAGTTTACATGGATGATTTTACTCCATATGGTGATGATTTCGATCAAGCCTTGACTAATCTGGAGAAGGTATTAGAATGGTGCATCGCTACTAGGTTATGCTTAAGCCATGAAAAATGTCACATGATGATGACAGAAGGTGTGGTATTAGGGCATTACATTTTTGCAGATGGAATTAGAGTAGATCCAGCAAAAAATGAGGTAATACTTAATCTACCTACTCCACACACACAAACTGAGGTACATAGTTTTCTTGGTGCTTCAGGATATTATCGTAGATTTATGCCAAATTTTTCAAAAACTGTTGCACCCCTACATTCTTTAACTGGTAATGTAGATTTCAAATGGTATGACAAATGTGACATGGCTTTTGAAGGGCTCAAGAAATTGATCTCAACAGTGCCAGTATTGAGAGGGCCAAATTGGGAGATAGCATTTCAGATCTCAATTGATGCCTCAGACATTTCCATAGGCACTGTCCTGGGACAGGAAGAAGAAAAGAAACCCTACGCCATTTATTTCATTAGCAAGAATCTAACTCCAGCCAAACTTAATTATACAGTAACAGAGAAAGAGTTCTTAGTTGTTATACATGCCATCAATAAATTTCATCATTATATAACAGGCTATCCATTTACCCTGTATATTGATCATTCTGCCATTAGATATCTAGCTAATAAACCAATTACTAATGGACAGGTCACTCTATGGTTGTTATTATTGTAGGAATTTGATATCACCATCAAAGATCGACCTGGGAGAGAAAACCTTGTCGCAGATTTCCTGTCCTGATTCCTAAAAACAGAAAACTCATTAACAACTGAGGATCAATTCTCGGATGAGCATATGTTTGTTGTCGACACAAAACCACCTTGGTACGTTGATGTAGCAAACTATCTAGTAGCGGGAAGATTACCGACACATTTATCATCCAGGGAAAGACGATTGATCGTCCAGCGTAGCTCACAATTCACTTGGATTAGTGGATATCTTTTCCACACAGGAACTGATCTCCAGATTCGGCGATGCATACGAGAGGATGAAATCTATGACATACTGAAAGCAGGACATGACGAGCCCTATGGGGGGCATTTTGTAGACCGCGGGACTGGACACAAAATCCTATAGATGGTTTATTATTGGCCCTCAATATTTAGAGATGCTAAGAAATATGTCCATACATGCGACAACTGCCAGCAGATGGGGAAACCAGGTCAGGCTGATGAAATTCCCTTGAAAACACAACTAGTCATAGAACCATTTGAAATATGGGCGCTAGACTTCGTCGACCCCTTTAATCCAAAGTCAAATCAAAAGGCCTATATTCTTGTCGCAACAGATTACATGACCAAATGGGTAGAGGCGGAAGCTTTACCAAATGCAACAGAAGAAGTAGTCATCAAATTCCTTTTCAAATTACTGATGGAGGGTCACAATTTACAAGCCATAAAATCACTGCCACTTTGGACAGCTATCACATT
>SNQJ01S0062095.1:15930-47345 GCA_010110895.2 Picea sitchensis
CCTTAAAATCCTTGAGAGATATTTCCTCCCCAAAATCCTTAAGAGATATTTTCTCCCTAAATATCTTAGAGATCCCTTTCTTAGTGGATCTGATGAGAGATTCTCTCCATGGTGGTTAAGCCTCCAAATCCTATATAATGAGGTCTTTCCCTGGAAGAGGAGGAGATGGATATTGAGAATTATACCAAACTTATGATCTCATAAGTGAGGCACCATTGAAGCATAATCAATCTAGATTACTTGAGCAAAGGGGTTGTACAAAGAGAACTGGAAGAAGTTGTTGCACCTTCATCAAGTTTGGTCTGTAAGTACTCTTCATTTGTTCTCATTAATATACATACATGCTTGGCCTACTTCTTTCAAGTTTATGTTTGTTCCACTTGAACTTGTATTCACTAGATAGATCTGTATTTGAGCTAATCTCAATAGAATAGAAAGTTTGTTGTATCTTTGGTTGTGCTACAAGACCTATCGAGGAGCTTGGGATTGAAGCTCAACTTGGATTTTGCAAGGAGAAACACCATTTAAAAAGGTACAATTTTCTTCTTCATCTTCATTCATTAGTTTAATTAGATCTAAAAGGATGTCAGTGTCCATGTTAAGCACTTTTCTTTCTTGGCCTTAGGAGTCTAGAGACAAAGAAGGAATCCACTTGTCCGTAGGAGGATTCACCTATAACAACAACTGGTGGTCTTCTAAGGCAATCAACGACGCGATTGGTGCTTCCTATTCTATAATTGATGTTGAGGTGGAATTGTTGCAAGTATGTGGACCACTTTTTATGGCGGTCATTCTGCAATTTTCCCTGTGTCTACATGAACTGCAATGGCTTATGATCAGTGTGGATGGTTGTCTCCTTCCCAAGAATGTAATGTCTCCACTAGCGGTAGGCTTACAGAATGGAGTACATTTCTTTGTCATAAGTAGGGTACTTACAAAAAACATCTGACAATGTCTCACTATGATAGGCCACGGGGTGGTCATGCTGAGTGAGAATGACACCCACAACATAGTATGAAGCATATGTCTCGATCTTAAAGGGATGTTACAGGTCTGGTAGTGAAAGTACTAGGGTTGAGCACAAGTGCTTCTTCAAATAATCGAATGCTTGTTGTTGGGACCGGCTCCATGCAAATTTTGCCTTACCACCACACCTATTTATTTGGTTGAGGGCCCATGCAATATGGGAGAATCACAACATGAACTTGCGGTAGAAATTGGCAAGGCCTAAGAAGCTCTGAAGCTCAGTGAGTGTGGTTGGGGCTGGCCAGTCACGGATGACTTGTATCTTGGTTGGAGCCACATGTACACCATGTTGATCAATTATGTAGCCCAGGTAATGGACCCTGTCCATGCCAAAGGATAATTTTTCCAAGTTGGCGTATAGCTTGTGCTGCTGCAGGGTGTGCAGAACCTGCTGAATATGCTACAAGTGTTTGGCCCAAGTCTTGTTGTAAATTAGAATTTCATCCAGATACACCACTACAAAAGTATTCGTGAATGGTTGTAGGATATCGTGCATCATCCTCATGAAAGTGGCTGGATCATTTGTCAAACCAAATGGCATGACCAACCATTCAAAAAGGCCTTCCTTTGACTTGAAGGAAGTCTTCCATACATCTATCTTTTCTATCGGGACCTGGTGGTAGCCATACTTCAGATCAATCTTATTGAAGTATTTGGCCCCCATGAGTTGATCAAGGAGGTCATCGATTCAGGGAATTGGGTACCGGTTTCTGAATGTGATTTTATTCAGATCTCGGTAATCAATACAGAGTCGTCAGGTTCCATCTTTATTTTGTACCAGCATGATTGTGCTCCTACAAGGTGATGAGATAGGATGGATGTGCCCCTTGTGGAGAAGTTCTTGGATATGTCGCTTGATCTCCTCATTCTCCAATAGAGAGGGGAGATAGATTGTCCCGTTGGGAAGCGGTGCGTCGGGGGTCATATTGATGGGGTGCTTGACCTGGCAGTGTAGAGGTATCCCTGTAGGTGAGGAGAAGATATCTAAGTATTCTTCCACGACCTTATCTACTTGCTTCTGCTACATGGAGAGGTCGGCCACAGAGACCCTGTATGTGGCTGTGATATTTTTCTTATTCTGAGAGCAAATCATGAAGAAGACGAACTTCCCCATCTAAGAGATGACCTTCCTGTATTTCTTAGTAGAGATCAAGGAAATAACACTAGGTGGGGCCGCCTCGATTATCCTGTACTATTTCTTGTTCAAAGTAATAATAACACTGTGAGGCCTAGACTCATATACAGCATGATGTTTCCATAAATAAGGTTGGCCCAAAATAACATCAAAAAATTTGAGAGGAGCAACATCATACAATACCTCGATTTTGAAGGGCTTGATGCCATATGACATTCGACACTGTTGGCTGACGCGGAGATCGATTCCTTGGTGGAGACATCCAATGGTGTAGGGTTGTGTGTGTGGAATTGTTGGTAGGGCCAACTTCTTAATGACCTCTGCTGAGATGAGGTTCTTCTAGCTACCGCTATCAACGATGAAATGAATCAAGGTGCCTTTTACGCACATCTATGAATGGAAGAGGCGCTCTCCTTCTTCTAACTCGTTTGATTCACCAGGCTGGAGCTTGGTGGTAGCAACGGTGGCACTGGGTTCCACGTAAATGATTCGTCTTCGCCTTTCTGGTTCTGTTTCAGAGTCAGAATCTGCATCTGATTAAGAGGCTTTCACTTTGGCCACTAAAAACTGCTTTGAGCGACAGTCAGCAGTGTTATGCCAAGGGCTCTTATGGAAGTCACACCACTTCTCGGTATCTTTCTTTGTATTTTCGGTGTCCTTATTTGCTTATGGCTTGGACTGGTTTTCTTGATACTTTCCATATTTTCTCTGTCCTTTGTTATGTGGGTTTGAGCCACCCTTTCCTGGCTTTTGTTGTGAGGGGTTCCCAAGCCCAAATTGTCGTGTCTTTTGTTTGAGCTTCTGCTCAATTTTGACGACATATCGGTAGGCCACACCTAAGGATGAGATGTCCAGAAATTCCATTTTGGGCTAGATGTATCTATGCAGAGAACCATGATACTTGAGAACCATATTTCACTATGAATCTTTGATACCCATCCTGGTGCACAAGGTATGGAAGATATTTGTGAAATTTGGCAATGCTTGGTCTCTTTTTTTCCATAGTGTGGTGCATTTGGTATACAGGTCGCTATAACTTTCGAAAAGGTAGTATTGTTCCTTAATAACATCCTTGAAGGATTTCTAGATGGTCGTGACTGAAAATAATGAGGGTTCCTCTATTTCCTTTTTCTCACAGAAAGTTTCCCACCAATCTTTGACATGGGGAACGACTTTGAAGAGTGCAAAAACAATCTTTTCTCTATTCGAAAAGTTATGGACATAAAAATACCCTTCTAGTAGATTCAACCACTTGTCTACATCATCTGTGTCTATCTGACCTTCAAATATAGGAATATCGAAGTTTATTTGTACCTTGAAGGCGGAAATGCCTCCGTTCAAAGAAGATGCATCGCTTGTTGGTAGCCACCAAAGGATTTGTGCGAAACTATCCATCATATCGTTCCTCTGTTGCGTGAGGGCTTCCAAAAACAACAATTTGAAAGGATATCATGTCCCATCATATTTATTTTCTCCCACCGTGAGAGGTCTCTTGTGCGTGCGAGATATTTTTTCCTCAAGAGAAACAAGCTCGAGACACAACTCTTTGTACTTCGACCTCATTGGGGACATGCATTAAGATGAGAAGGAGCAGACCGCTCTAATACCAATGATCCTGATTTTATGAGAAAAATAAAATGAATACAAACTATTAATAGGTTCTTAACACAAAATAACAAAGATACAGTAAAACTGGTTTTCTATTCAATAATGAAATAAGATGAAAACTATAAAATGCAACGGAAACAAGCTTGTTGGAATGGTGGCAGCTTATCTCTGAGAAAAGATGTGATGGCTGCGCTCATTCGTAAGAAGATCATTATGATGAGGCTTTGAAGGCCTTTTTAAAATAAGAAGGAATTTCAAAAACCCTAGACATCCAAAAACCTAACCCTAGGAGATGAAGCGCCAAAAGTCATGTGGGCCCCGTTTGGGTAAGTTAGTACATCAACTTCCTAGGGTTGTAACTTTTGCATACGATCTCTGTTTTAGGTGTATGATATCCCATTGGAAAGGTATCATAGAGGAGATTAATTTTAGGTGAAATATTGAAGGAACTTATATATTTCAAACATGTTTTCCCAAAAAACATCGTTTAGGGCCTCAAAATGGCTCTGGAAGTGAAAACTGCTAAAAATAGTAAACTACCAAAATTGCCAGAAAACTATTTTGAGCCAGTTGGAAAAGGTGGGTGGCCACCAATATCCATCTAGATCACCAGGTCACTAGGGACTTCTCCTCTAGGGTACTACTCCTAAATAGAAAGAGGTTTTTTATTAAGGTGACAGTGATATGACATCCTCCTTGTTACGCCAATTTAGTATCCACTTTCCTTTGTCTTTGGGAAGCAAAAATTGTGCGATAACATTTTGGTGCCATTTTTAGGGAACACTGAGTCAATATTCCTTAAATGACACTTTTTCAGTAAGCCTTTATTCAAAGGCTTTACTTCACAAAGCTTACCTGGCAAATCCACTGAGGGTTATTCCCTCTTTTCTCTTTGATGATCCCTAGAAGGATTATTTGGCGACTCCAGTGATGAAAAATCCAACCATGGATTATCAATGGGACCCAGGAAATTTCAAACCCTTAGACATGAGTAAAAGCCTAGGATACCCTTGAAATATTCCCCGGAGGTATGAAAAATGGCTCCCTATATTCACCGGTAGTGATGGGGTTACAACCGAAAATCACATGGATGATTTTTGGGCTTTCTTTCAACTCCACCCTATCAAGGATGATGTTGAATATTTGGCAATGAAAATTTTCTCTACCACTCTTCATGGAAATGCTAGGAAATGGTATGATGATCTTTCTGATGCCAACATCACATCTATGGACCAATTAGAAGAAACCTTTCTCAAGAGATGGGGTATTAAATTGGAAGATATCTAACTGCTACTAAAAACACCCGAGTATATAAAACAAACTAAGAATTATATGGTAAGGTAATTCTAGGATAGGTTTGAAATTTTTCTATGGAAAATTCCTAAAATCCATCGTCGTGAAGACAGATGCCTTGCTTATGTCTATACCAATGCACTCCTAGTGCATTTAGGGTTTCTCCTCATTAAAAAGGGGACAAAAGAAATCCATGAAGCTTATCACACAGCTATAGAAATCGAGGAAAATATCTCCTTGTCCAAGGAAGGACACTTCTTTACCCCAGATACTCTTAGTTTGGAGAGATTAGTTTCCCTTAAAACCTTTACTGGTAATTTCCAAGAAAGAAGGGAAAATGACATCAATCAACAAGGGGTTGATGAGAAAGGTCTAAATGAGGGTTTCCAATCCCATGAGGAAGAGAAAGAAATTACTCATTCTTCTACTGAGGATAATGAATACATGGTTGAAGATAGAGAGCCTGAATATATCAAACACAATGATAAAGTATTGATGTGTGCTCCTACCTCTAATGAAGCTATCCAATATCATATTCCTCCTTCACAAGAAGAAGAGGATGAGGTTAGTCACTTTCCTTTTCAAATTTTTGATGATACCTTATTCTATGATTTAGAAGGGGAAGAAGAAAGGAAATCTTTGGATGAGATAGATCCTCCTTATTATGAAGATGAATATTTAGAGACAATTCATGAGGAAGAAACATTGATGCATTCTCTTCCATATAATTTAGTCATCCAAGTCCTCAAAGCTCCTACACAAGAATAGGTAAATACCATAAGTTATTTTCCTTTCCAAGAGTCTGATGATGCTTTATTTTATGATTTGGAAAGTGAAGAAGTGTTAGAGGAGCCCTTGGATGTTTTAATCTCTTCATGTTATGATAAAGTTGATGACTATGTTGATAATATTGATGAATTCATACATGTCGGAAAGTGTAAATGGGATGTGATTGTATATGATGGGGATCCCATTTATGACATTGAGGGTCATTTCCAAAAGTTTCCTTTACAAATATCATATGAGGTTACTAATAAATTTGACATTTGGAAACAAGGAAATGATATGATTACAAACCTTTTTCAAACACCCAAGGATGACCTGGTGCTATATTCTCCTAGTGATTTTTGGTCATACCTTGAGGATTTTGATGAATATTCCTTTGAGAACTTGGATTTATTCCATGAAGAATATTATCAACCACCATTGTGCTCATATATTGATAAAGGTGAGGACATTTCTTTCCCCAATAAGGATCCTTGTGACAATGTCTTCCATCTCCCTTCGACAATTTTATCTCGCTATGTTACTAAAGGTGTAGTTGGGAAGCATATCCTTTGTCTTAAGTTTTCTCTGAGGAAAACATTACTTTTAGAATTCAAGTGTATGTTGAATACCTCAAGGATAATTTTTTTATCTCAATCGTGTACTGTTCCCTTAAGAAATTGCCAGTCATCCCCTAGGTTATTGCTAGTCCCTTCCCAGACCTTAGATTGCCAAGACGTCCAAGGTATCCAACCTTCAGACTCTTTGAGTTGATCTATTCAACCTTTGATTTTTAACGATCCCTTTCTGAAATGGATTGATCACTTTCCTACAGGTGTTAATTATCATAATTTTGTCCCTCCCTCCCACTTCCATGAGCTAGACTTTACAATTTCCGATGATACAATACCTTTTATAACTCATGTTATTTTTGTTCTTGAATTATCATTGTTTTGGTTTATTATGAAGAACAAAGGCATGCATTATGATACATTACTAGGATGGTTTCACTATCTATTTGACTACACCTATCATTCAACCAATAGGTAAGTAGAGGTCAGTAGGTAGGCATTTTCATTCATTGTATATACCATCTGAATATCATGCTAGAGTAGTGTAGTTGTAATTTCATTTCCATTTGTATATATGCTTGCTTAATTTTATTTCATTTTATCATATATAATCCAGTGGTGATATAAGCAACTCTACCTCTACAAAGGCACCCACAGGTAAGACCTACATTTCTTTTTTATCATTGCACCCCTTTCCCAAACATTCCCTACACCATCTCATACATCTACATGACCTAGATTAATCTTCACCTGGGAAACACCCCAAATTTGAGGAGAATTAGGACAATAGAACACCTTGAGACCCTCTCCAAACATATCTTATTAAATTGGATAATGTATTTGAGCATTTTTCTAGGTAAAGGGGGTTTTTATGCACATGTTTGGGTAATTTGATTATTATACGTGATTTACATTGTTATGATCCTTGTGACTTATGAGCCCAAGGAGGGAGTACTTGTTGTTGTTGTAGGACCATCCCCGAAAAACAGGTACATATGGGGAGATGATTATTTCGAACCTCCATGGGGCTAAAATCCTACCAGATGGATGTTGTGACCCCATCCAGGGGCAAAGAGACACTAGAGGCTTGCACCAGAGAAAAGGGAGGATGTTCCACCAGAGATACTTTGGCAAGCCTGGACCTAGGGGATCTTTCTCTCCCCCTTGAACATTGGCCTTGGGAGGCCCATGACATCATCCTTGTGACCTTAGATGTCACCCAATCTCATATGGACATGATGGAGGCAGTTGTGTGCCAAGTGGCATGTGTGGTATCATATGGAGGCCTTGGAAGGCTTAATGATTTGCTCATGGAGCCTGACGTCAGAACTATGAGGCCCAACACCACCCTAGGAGGGCATGACGTCACCTCTACTGCACATTTTAGGGTTTAATTCCTCAAATTTATCTAAAAACTGGATTTTTTTATGTAATTTAGCCATGTCGACCTTTTTTGACCTAAATTGTATTTAAAGGTCATTATCATTGTATAGAGACAAATCTCTTGTATGTTTCATCATATTTCACTCACACAAGTGTGAGGTCTGAAATTCATCCCTCTTTAAGGGTACTTGGCTGAAATTAAGTGGTGCACAACTTCTTGGAGAGGCTATTCTTGGTGTATTTTTCCATTTTCATGGTGGAAAGTATTCAACTATGGTTTTTTTGCTATATTATTCTTGACGAAGTAAGTAAATATGCAATTCTCCATTTATTTTGAATGGCTATGGTAAATTTTCTTGTTCATTTCTAAGATTATGAAATTGCTAGTTTGAAACCCTAGGAGAGAAGCATATGGTATTATCCTTTTCCTTATAATTATCCACCTACTTAATTTTTCTAGGACACGTCTCTTTTGAAGAATACGCTAGAGCCCTACCTTTGTATTACTCTAGTAGCATTACTTCATTATCTTCATATATTTATTTCAAACTTGAGCTATATTTATTTCCATTATTTCTTGTGACAATTATTATCATTCTGTCAATTTTAGGTTATTATTTATTGTCATTCACGAAGAATTATTGAGGCATAATTACCATAGTTTTTGATAAATATTCATTGTTGTTATATATACTTATATTGCTTCATTTTTACATCATCTTGTTTATCTTTTAAGAATTAATGGTTTTATGAAGCACTAACATCATATGGTACTTGCAAACAACATTTATTTTCTACTTGTTGTCTTGTTCTGGGAAGGTACACTCAAATTATATTTTTCTTCATATCAATAAAACCTTGGAACCTTTGATCAGAGTGACCTGTGAGAGGGGTGGGACTTTCTTACAACTTCTACCTTATCCTTATCAAACCCCCAGGTCACTGGGGACGTCTCCCCTGGGGTACTACTAAATAGAAAGAGGTTTCCTATTAAGGTGACAGTGATAGGACATCCTCCTTGTTACACCAGTTTAGTATCCACTTGCCTTTGGCTTTGGGAAAGTAAAAATTGTGTGATAATAGGCCCTTCTGGCACTACTGACGCTTCCTGATGATCTGAAGAGTGGTCAAATAATTGTACGACCATCTTTGGAGCCTTCTACCCCTCACAGTCAATATCCATAAGAGATACTCTTCTTTGTCTTGTACTTCACATGGGTGTGTATGTTAGTGTACACAGTTATATGTCTTGGCTAGAGACTATCTAAATAGTTTCCTCCTACAACCGTCATCATAGCTCCTTCTCAAAGCTATCATCTATGACCTTACTGGAACAAGAGACAAGAACAACATTTCCATGGTAACCTCCATGGAATGGTTAGTAATCAAGAACATATCCTAGAGGATATCAATTTCATCATGTAGACAAGTATATCATTAACAATGAGCTTTTTCTTAATGATAATCATAGCCACAATATTCAAGTGTACCTAAACATTTTATAGAAATAGAAAATAATAAAGTCATAAAGACTTATGTCCTAGGTACAATACTTTCTTAAGAAAAAACAATATAAAATATCAAACATGATATGCAAACACGGATTATGGTGTTGTTGTCTTTCTTGAGTTTCCTTCCATCGTTCATATGAAAAACACCATTGTATAAAAGACAAATTCTTCATCCTTTGATTCCTTTGAGTGCTCTTCGGAATATCTTGCATGTGCATGGTGTTTCTTCTTCTCCTTTTCATTTCTATCTGGATATTGAAAGGCATAATTTCCCAGCTTCTGGAAACTGTAGCATATGATATTTGATGCATCCTTCTTGTAACGAGGTCTCGTAGAATTCTTAGAGATTCCTTATTCCCTTTTCTTTCTCTTCTTCACATGGGAAGCAAGTGATTGATTTTCATCCTCATTGGTCTTTTGTCTCTTGGATATCATCCTGAATTCCTCTTGAGTGCAATCTAACCATAACTTGTCAAACTTGGGCAATCTCCTTCTTGCGCAAATTCCTTGGAAAAATGGGTCCCATGAGGGAGGGAATCCATTAAGTGTGGTGGTCACAAGTTCAATGTCTTCTACTGGGTCTCCAATATATGTTAATTGTCCATTAATCTTCGATATATTCATAAAATAGTTGACCATTGTTTCTTACTTGTTCATTGTCACGTTTCCGAGTTGATGCCTTAAAGTAATCTTTTGACTGGTATGCTTACTTTCATAAATTCTGGTTAGGGAATCAAACATATCTTTCGGTGTATTCAATTATGATGCATTGGGTATCAGGTGTTCCTTGATTAAATCAGTCAATATCCCCTTGGCCTTGCCCTCATTCTTCTTGAAATTTTCCTTTTCTTCTTCATCTTCGGGTTCTGGAAGCATCTTCTTGATGTGATACAACAATTCATTCTCTTTTACAATTAGGAGAACTTTGATATTCCAGGATCTGAAGTTATCTACTCCATCCAATCTGTCTTATACTCTCATACTGGTAGACATTTTTCACTGGTAGAAACCCTAGTAGTGAAAAACCTTAGTTTTCCAAACTTCACCAAACTACACGTTGAGGGTTTCAGGGGGTATGCTAGGTTAGGGTGCACTATTACGATGTTGCAAGGTGTCACTGTACCGATCTTCCTTCCAGTGGTTAAACGATTACGAAGGTAACCAGCTCTGATTCCATGTTGGATTTTCCTTATTTACAGAGAATTAGTGTTACTAGTGTTATTTTACCTCATTATCATTAACATATATATATCATATAATGAGCAGTAGTAGCGTAAACAAGAGAAAAAAATAACACAAGAGATTTATCCTGGGAAAACCCCAAATTGGGGGAAAAAACAACAACCTTTCTTAGATATATTCCTTTCACAAAGCAAGTCCAATCTGATAAACCCTAGCACAAGTGCTAGCTGAACTATAAATACCACCCCAGATGCATCAAAAACACCATACAAATGTATCACACCTCCTTGAGGAGTAGCACACAAGAGAGAGATACCAAAAGACCAAAAAAATGAGTTAAGGCACCTCCTTATTTATAGTCTTCTTGTCCTTCTAGTTGGGTCGACTTCTCTTCTCAGAGGGTGTATTTTCATTATAGTTTATTCTTCTGGGATGAATTCTCTTCTAGGGTATTTCAACATCTATCCAATGGATCTCTTGCTTATGAAATCTTCTTTGCATCTAAAAAAGGTCATATAGGAGGGAAAGATCCTCTCGCAACTACCAAAATATTAATATTTCCTTCCATGTTCTTCCATCTCATCTCCTTCGAAAATAAGGATGAGACCACTTCATCAAAATTCAAGGCAGTTGTATTACTACCTATGTCCACAACTAGACTATCCCATGATTTTGGTAAAGAGAAAATTAAACTAATACACTTATCTTCATCTGAAATTTAAATCTCAACATATACTAACTAACTTACCATAATATTATGGGCATTCAAATGATCTACCATCGAGTCTCCATATCTCATCTTCAGGTTATACAACTTATTTCTCAATAATAGTTTATTTACTAGGTACTTAGACTAATACAACTTTCCAAACTTATCCCATAAATATTTAGCTATAGCTTCCTCCGACACATTTAGTAATATTGAATTTGAGAGACACAATCAAATTGTGCTCTTCTCCTTTTGATCCAACATTTTCTAGTCATTTGTTGAAGTTATTGTAGGTGTAGTACCTGGATCCATCATGATCCATTGGTCTCTATCGACCAACAAATATTCCATCTTGAGCTTCCACAACTCAAAATATTTCCCATTAAACTCGATCTCCATTTTCAAAATGCTTGCCATTTATTTTCACCTGAAAAATCAATACCATAAATCTCCCACTGTAACAAGGATTATCACAGTCTCGAGCCAAACCCTTGACCACAAAGGCGTCCCCCTGAAGCCAACAAAGCTCTGATACCAAAAGTATATTTTAACCTTGTACAATATTTACTGCAAATAGATTTTCAGTAAAATAACATAAAAGATATAATGGAAAATACACGCATTACACAGAGATGTTTCCCCTAGAAACCCAAACCAGGAAAACCAACATATTCTATATTCATTCATTGTGATACATTTTTTACAATACAATATACATATAGGAGCCAATGACATCCAAAACCCTGCCCTAATGACCTGGATTAGTCAACAACCCTAATTACTTAACTAGAAATATAAAACCATCAGCAAAAACCATGTGTTGAAAAATCACCCAATAGTGGACATGAAAATCAAGGTGACACAAAAAACAAGGAAAAAAAGTGACACTTTTCCCGAGGAAAAATGTGACACTAGATATAGTCGTGCAAATAATATAACACATACCCAACATGATGGAATCACGGACTCACAGACTCACAATAAGTCCAACACTTAGCCATGTTTCTATCTTTTTAGATTCGCGGACTTGCGAACTCACAATAAGTCCAACACTTAGAAATTTTTCTATCTTTTCGAACTCACGATAAGTCTAACACTTAGACATTTTTCTATCTTTTCGGATTCAAAAATTTGCAGACTCACAGACTCACAATAAGTCCAACACTTAGCCATTTTTCTATCTTTTTGGACTCATGGACTCACAGACTCATAATCAGTCCAACACTTAGACTTCAACACTTTTCCATTTTTCTATCTTCACTAGTATATCGGATGATTGAGATTTAATCTCCTATTGAATGGATGATCCTAGCTCATCTGTTGGTATCAACGAAATCAAGGATCATGACTTAATCAGGCGTCAGGATGGATGCTCCTTATTTGTTTTGAGATTTCGGCACTCTGGGACTCCAGGATATTACAACTCTCAAGTTTCTCAACTCCCCCGAAGTTGTACCTATCGAAGTGGTCATAAAGTGACGATGACTTCTTATCGTCGGTTAAAACCTCCGCTTACGTTGTCCTTCCACCAATTTAATCCAATGACTATGACTTAACAAGATTGATGATCCTTATTCATTTCATGAATTTGGCACTATGGGACTCTGGGATATTACAAATCTTAAGTTTTTCAACTCCCCCGAAGTTATACATGCCGAAGTTACTACACCCTCCTTCCACTACTTGATCTAATGGTTGAGAAAAGCCCCGAATGGATCTTAGAATGACAGTATATGTGAATTCACTACTTCGTCCTTCGACACTTTCGTTGGTAGAGATGTTGGACATTCTCTGAGGCCATAATCATGGAGATGACATGGGATGTTGATTTCACCTATGGTGATGTGGAACCATGCTATGTATACCACATATCACTCAGAAAAGGACATGTTGGGGTCCAAAAGGCACTGAACTCATGTGACACATGTCCCCACACAACACCCCGACCATGGGGCATAAGACACGTCATCCACCAAATGGATGATCCACACTCCTCTACTCCAGATATGATGGCCTATGTGGTTTCATGACTTTTTCTTTGCACTTCATGGCTTTGGCACTTCACGAATTTGATACTTCATGGATTTTCCTAGTCTCAAGTAATCGCCAAAGTGGCAAAGTTCCAGATTCCTAAAACTTCACTATCCTTGTACTCTTGATCTAATGGCTGACATTACTCTTGAATTATTACCTCAATCTAATGGTTGGAAGGATTTCACAACTTCGGCCTTCGGTATTTCTAGGACTCAAAATTCTTTACATTCAGAGGCTCAACACCAGATGACCATGATCAATGGCTGATATTTCACCTGAAATTCCTATTAGATCGAACGGTCTATCGAATTTCATGAATTTGGCCTTTGGGATTGCATGCTTCTTCTCTACCTCCAATAATCACTGAAGTGGCAAGGTTCCATATTTTTTTATCTCCTTCTTGGCTTCAATCAATGGTTGATGATTGACCAGTTCGATCTGAAGGTCCTTGTTTACCTTACTCCCGATCTAATTATATAGAGCTTCCTTGATTCAACGATTGTGATTGCTCCTAAAACTCAAAAGGAAACGATCATGATTCCATGATCCTTTACAAAGGATCTTTATCTTCATGACACTTTGGATTTTGCGCAATTTCTACAATGTTATTTCTCCTGAGATTTTATTTCCTCTTGTGTGTTCTTCTGCATAAATTTTCCATGGTTGGAATCAATGGAAACTAATTTTCCAACACATAATACCATGTCCAACAGTTCCAACCCATATCAGTCTAGTGTTTCAACCTTAGGCTCTAATACCAATCTATAACGTACCCACCCACCCCTGGTTGGGAACGCTACCTCAAGAACTATGTTCAAAACTGAAATTAAAATTTGTAGGCCCTTTAATTATTAAATAAGCATGAAAGAAACATGATAGCAGCACATGCAATAATAAAGATTCATGCTTCAGTGTAAATAATGTTTGAATATTCCATGCATAATAATAACTAGCAAGCATGCATGTCATAACATATGAATCTCAGAGACAATAATTCATACACAACAAAAATAAATATACAATAGAGAAACATATGACAGAGAGAACTTATCTTAAGAAAAATGATTCACCAACTAGATACATAACAAGTATGTTCCACCCAACTATAGATATTATTGTTCCAAGTCCCAACAACAATGTCACCCCCGATCCAGGGATATGAATCCAAAAGGACAGTTCCAGAGTATCACTCAGCTTCCCAAACCAGTCAACACTCAAAATTTCATAGGCTTCTCAACACACACATCAATCGAAGTACACCATATATCTTCTATCCATTCTGCACAACCCAAGAGAATGGACCCCCTTCATTTCCATGAAGTCCTTCAGGTTTTCCACCTCCTTCCAGGGTCCAATTCATTTGGTCAAGAATCTCTACATTGGGACTCTCAGGACTCACGGATGTGAATAAAATTTAGTACATGCCAATGCCTCCCAGGAATGCATGAATTAATTCATGGTTCGAACACACCAGTCACTGCTATAGCCAAGAGACAATGGATTCCTCCTCAATAATTCACCCCCATGGTCCCATTCCAACAACATGAATGAATGATTGAAAAAGTGAACATAATGGAGAGTGTGAACCAAATACTAATGAATGAATTTGGGTGAGTGAAGAAGAACCCCAAAAATAACCCACAAGATGGGTTTAAATATTTACTTGCAATCAAGAACCACATGGCCTTCCTGAAGAAGCTCATGTAACCACTTCTCTCCATTCAACAATTATGGGTATATAAAATATGATAAAACGACTTAGCCCCTCAAGCCCCCTCTCTTGTGGAATCATATCCCCGTATAACTCTTTTCCTTGTCCATCTTGTAGCTAGAAATGTATTTTATTATTAATAATTATCCAAACATTACATTTCCTAGGAACGTTGGCCTCTTTTAATTGTTTGGGCACTCTAGCCTTTCATAAATTAACAAAATGCATTATTTAATATGGGGCTCAAAACTGGGGTATTACACTTCTTATTACCTGGGAATTTACTAATCATATCCATCGACTATTCATTTTCCCAATGTTGAGCTCTGAATATAAAGTTATGGTCATCTAAATATTGTTAGTTTATCCCTTTATAATGCACCTATCATCTGGTGTTCTTAATTCCAAACATCAACTCCTTTGGAATTTTGATAGAATCCCACTTGGGTTTCTTCATGACCAGATTCTTATCAATATCTACAAATTTCACTTTCATATGGGAATCTAGGTTGTTAGTTGCATCCTGCTAAAGTTTTGATTATTTTCCCCTTTTAGCACTAAATGCTACAAGAATATTCTCTTCCATTCTACACAATTTCAAGTACATAGATTCCAATTCTGAATCCATAAACGTCTTCTATGGTCCATGAGATTTCCAAACACTACTTTTGTGCCAAAAAGTGACTTATGATCAAGGAGTTATTCCCTCTAGAAGTAAATTGGTAGTCAAATTATGCCTTGCATTGTTTAGGTTGCAACTTCTTCATACAACTCAGATTTTCTCTCGAGATAACTCATTGGAAAGATATCATTGATCTATTTAATTTAATAAGAAAAACATATATCTAGTACCTTTAGTACTCACAATTTTATGAAATTCAAACTCCTAAAAACGTTTTTTATGGCCTCAAAATTCCCCTGCAAGATTATGACCTTCAAAAACTTGATAATTTATGAAACATTTTCTTGGTTATGTTGAACTAGTTGTTGATGTGGCATTATGGATCCACATGACATATTGAGGTGATTCCATGTCATCCCCTTGGTGTTGGGTATGTGTTATATTATTTTCAAGATTGATATGAGGGGTACGAGGGGGCTTGTGGGGCTCCCTTGTAAGGTGGTTTAGGGGAAACATCCCCCCCAAAACAAATCGACAGTTCTTTGTGTTCTCTTTTAGCATTGTTTCAACACATGGTTTTTATCAATGTTTTTATAATTCTAGTTAAGGAATTAGGGTTTTCGACTAATCCAAGTCAATGGATTAGGGGTTTGGATGCCATGGGATCCTATATGTATATTGTATTATAAAAAATGAATATATTATGAATAGAAGATTAGAGGTGCAGATCTAAATAGGTTGTTGGTTTTCACGGTTTGGGTTTCTAGGGTAAATATATTTGTCTAATGTGTGTGTGTGTGTGTCATTGTATATTTTCTGTTTTTATTAAGAATCTGTTTGCAACAATTAATTGTACAAGTTTGAAATCTAAATTATGGTATTAGAGCAATTATTTCTTCAGGGGGGTGCCTTTGTGGATAAGGGGTTGTATCGGGTCTTTGATAATCCTTGTTACAGTGGGATATCTATCGTATTGATTCTTCAAGTGAAAATAAATAGAAATCAATTAGAAATTAAGATAGAGAAACTTAACGACAAACATTTTGAGCTATGGAAGCTCAAGATGGAATATCTGTTGGTAGAAAAATATCAGCGGATCACAGTGGATCTAGGTACTACACCTACAAGAACGTTAACACAAGACTGGAAAAAATTGGATCAGAAGGTAAAGAGAACAATATGGTTGTATCTCTTAGATTCATTATTATTGAATGTGTCACGGGAATCTATAGATAAGGCATTATGGGATACGTTGGGGAATTTGTATCAGTCTAAGTCCCTAGTAAACAAATTGTTACTACACAAGAAGTTGTATAAACTGAAGATGAAAGATGGATGCTCAATGAAAAATCATTTGAATGCCTTCAATACTATTGTAAGTTATATATTATCTATTGATATTAATATTTCTTATGAATACAAGTGTATTAGTTTATTATGATCTTTACTAGACTCATAGGATGATCTGGTTGTGGACATAGGTAGTAATACAACTAATTTAAGTTTCAATTATGTGGTCTCATCCTTTTTTTTGTATGACATGAGGAGGAAGAACATGGAAGGATAGAGCACAAATGAAATATTTTCAAGAGGATGCTCTGAAGAAAGAGATAGATCTAAGTCCTCAAGTGGGAGATCTAAATCTAAGGGTATATCTAAATATTCTATAAATTTTGTAAAGGTATGTTGGAGATGTGGAAAATACAAGCACTACAAGAAGTAATGTATATCCAAAAGTGTTGAGATGGGGAAGGGATCTAAATATGCTCCTTATACAGAAGAAAAAACCTCCTCGGAAGGAGGATATGTGTAGTTGGCTTCTTCAAGTACACATGCATATAATGAGGCATGGATAGTTGACTCAGGTACATCCATTCATATGACTCCCCACATGGAGTGGTTCTATGAATATGAGAGGTATGATGGACGTGATGTTTTCCTAGGTGATGACTCGATAGCCAAAATCATAGGATGAGGAAAATTCAAGTTGAAGTTCATGGATGGAAGGATTAGAACACTCTCTAGTGTTTTGCACATCCCAGGATTGGCTAGAAATTTTGTTTTTGTAAGAAAAATGGATGATGCAAGGGAAAAAATAGTGTTTGAGAAAGAAACCTACAATATGGTTCGAGGAGAAATTGTGTTGTTGAATAGAGTTTGGATTGGAACTCTGTATAAGATGCATGGAAGAACTATTAGTGTTGGGTGTAATAGTTCCATTGTTCTTGAGATTGGAGTCAAAGAAGAAAACATTCCTATAGTCTCTAGAGAAAAGGATAGTTGTGGCATCAAAGACAGGGGTATATCGGAGAGAAGTGATTCTGATTAGTACATGGTAAAGGTATTGTTGAAAGTATGTCTAACTTCTCTCTAGATTTTAATTTTTGTGAAAATTGTGTATATGGGAAGCATAATTAGGTAAGATTCCTCTCTGGTTCAATGAGGGAAGATGAATTTTACAGTTGGTGCATAGTGATGTGTTTGGACATGTGTCAGTTCCATCACTGGGAAAATATGTGTACTATGTCTCATTTATAGATGACTTATTGAGGAATACATGGATATATTTCCTCAAGAATATATTTGAATTCTTTGACATGTTTAAAGAGTTTAAGGATCTTGTGGAGAATAAAACAGGGAAAATAATTAAGGTTTTGAGGAAAGATAATGGTGGAGAGTTCTTCAAAATTGAATTTGAAGAATTCTATTAGAAATGCAGTATAGAAAGGTAGAAGACTACTCCATATTCACCTTAGCAGAATGGAATTGTAAAAACGATGAATAGGACATTGATGGAAAAATCAAGGTGCATGCTTAGTGGTGTCGGGTTAGGATGATAATTATGGGCGGAGGAAGTGGGTATGGCATGTTACCTGGTCAATCAATCACCCTCATTGATGAGCCTCATTATTGTACATTTTAAAGGCTCATATTTGACATATTTTTCCACCACAAAATGACTTAATGTTTTCTTTTGACCATATTTAATAGTCAGTCATGGGTATTTTGTATGTTGCTTAATGAATGTACGATTGAGGTATATTTTTATGTATAATATACCTTTTCTCACTAATGTTTTTGGAAAAATAAATGTGTCTCACCAACCAGGTCGAACTACAGGAGTCAAGGGTGCCAACCTCCTAGAAACAAGGGATTTTTTCTCCTCGAGTGAACTTCTAACTAAAGATCGAGGGAAATTGTCTATACCTACCCCCAAGACTGCTCCTTGTGCATTTATGACCACTGCTGAAAATCAATAGTTTGAAAATACATATTTAAAGGGACAATATACCTCATTTACTTATCACTCTCTTTGATTTAGGACGGGAGGTTGAACTCTCTAGTTATATATAGGCCTCTAGTCTAGGAGATGGTAGAGAATTTTTTTTGAGAAGCATTGTATGGAGATGTTCTGCAAGACTTTTTGTTGAAGACTAATAACTCTGATGTTCCTGATGTATTGTTGATATTTATAAAATAAATTTTTTTTTCCTTCAATGCATTGAAGTTTCTTCTAGGTTCCTTGTACTTCTTTAGTAGGGCCCATCCAAGAGGGCTCAAGGGCCCCTTTTTTCCATTTTTGTATTTTTAATGCATATTAGTTAGTGCTTAGATAGTGTTTCACTCTTTATTTAAGTTAGATTTAGCTTTGCATGATCAATTTTAGTTTTTGTTACAATTGTGACTAACTGATCAGTTGCAGCAACATCCTGTAGAAATGTTCAATAACCTTTTGGAGCACTCATAGGTGCCTCCCAATCCTAAGAACCGTAGATTAACTTCATTTATTTATAGTCTATATTTTTCAATTATTTTTCAGACTTGCACTACCTTTTTAGACTCCATTTTTCTTCTTGTAGGATTTTTTTGTAGAATCTACACAGTTCCTATAGAACTGCACAATTCCTGTAGAAATCTCTTGTAGGTCTATTTTATCTTCAGATTTTGACTTAGATTAATATTGTTTTCCTGAAAGAATCAATAAACAATAAAAGCACATTTATGTTGATAATTATCAAGGGGTTAGATTACTTTATTCATGCATTAGTGTAACTTTATTTCCATTACATTTTTCATATCATAGTTTAGATCTTTACTTCTATCACAATTTTCTATCATAATTTCAAATTGGATTCATATTTTTTCTGAAGTTTAAATTTATCAACTCGGTACTCTTTAATGCAGTAGAATAAGGTATTTTCATGCACATTAAATTACTTGTAATTTCAGATTGGTGTTTTTCCTTCAAGCAATTAGTTTAGAGATGTTTTTTGTCACTTGATTTCCTGCACATTTTCAACCTTTGATCATTTTCAAACCTTTGCTACCGACAATTTCATACTTCACATATAGTGCATAACACCTCTTAAGTCTGTACGAACCCATGGTTGATAAGTAAAATAGGAGACTAAGGGTACAATAAATCATTGTTTCTATTCCTGGGACCATCACATTTTGGTGTCATTTTCCAAGAGGTGTTGAAGTTTGCATGTTATTTTATTTTTGTTTTCTTTTGTGTTACTTGGAGAATTAAAAAGGATACCTTAGTCACAAGGCCAACCTCAATATGGAATTTATGTAGTGTAACATCCCAAGTGTTTTCACTTCAAGTGAATATTGATAGCTCCTTGTCACACTCTCTTTTTTCATTAAATATCAGAAGAAAAAAAATATTTTTTCACTTTCTTTTGATTTCATGAATGACTATACCTAGAGATAGGAAAGGATTTTTTTTACCAAAAACCCCCATCGCAAAAATTGGTCCAAGCAATCTAGAGAGTGGCCCTAAAACACTAGAAGATTTATTGGAAAGGGAAGCTAGAGAATTTAACAATATTCTAGAAGAGAGTTAGTCCTCAACTCGTGTCATGGTAGATGAAGAAGAAACATTTGAGTTCCCTATTCAAAAATATGATGGAGAGACCAAGATGAAAAATATTAATCCTTTTTCTTTACCTCATTTTCATGGGCTTGTCTCTGAAGATCCTGACACTTTCTTGTTTGATTTTGCAGTTATATGAAGGACATATGATTATACCACTAATGAACAAAAACTCAAATGTTTTCCTTCTACATTGAAGGATTCGACTCTAAAATGATTTATGAGTTTGGAGGAAAATAGTATCACAACTTGGGATCAAATGAAAAATACCTTCAGTGAAAGATATAAAGACTATTGCAGAGAAAGTGTAGATTTTAACCTTGTACAATATTTACTACAAACATATTTTCAGTAAAAAAATAGAAAAGATACAATGGAAAATACAAACATTACACAAATATTTTTCCCAGGGAAACCTAAACCAGGAAAACCAACATATTATATATTCATTCATGGTGATACATTGTTTACAATGAAATAGACATATAGGAGCCAATGAAATCCAAATCCCTAAACCAATGACCTAGACTAGTCAAAAACCCTGATTCCTTAACCAAAAATATAAAACACTCGAAAAAAAACCATGTGCCAAAAAACTACCCAATAATGGACACAAAAATCAAGGCAACACGAAAAATGAGGAAAAAATGAGACATGTTTCCCGAGGCAAAAAATAATCTTGGGGGCCCCCCTACATGCCCAGAGCAACACATAAACTTCTACTCGTGCAAAGAATATAACACATACCGAACATTCTACCACTTGTTGTTTTCTTTGCATACAAGGGGTTACAGGGTTACATAGTCAACAATCTAGGGCAACAATGCCCATGGATCCTCTAGTTCAAAAGAACTTCTCAGTGCTCATAGATTTTTTTAATGAATCTACAAAAAATTTCAAAGCGTCCACCTTCATCAACAATACTTTCTTTTCTTCAACCATTTCTCTCACAAAGTGATATTGAATATCAATATGCTTTTTCTTTGAATGATAAGCCAGGTTCTTCACCAAAGAATTTGCACTCTGACTATCACAATCTATCCTTACAGCTTGTTGTACCAACCCAATACATGAGCACAATATTTTTAACCATACTTCTTCCTTACTTGCATGATTGGATGCCATGTATTCATCTTTTGCAGTTGAAAGTGCCACAACAACCCGTCTTTTGCTCATCCAACTTATTGCTCCTCCAAACAGGTTAAACACACACCCACTTGTAAATATCCTATGATCTAGATCTCCAGCCCAGTCTGCATCCACAAATCCATGTGTATCCAACACTCTTTCCAATACTTGTCTTCCTTGGTAGCACAATCCATAGCTAGTGGTGCCACGCAAATACCTGAAAACCCTTTTATTGCTACCCAATGCTCCTTCCCTAGTTTTGACATATACATGTTCAAAACTCCCACTACATGTGCAATGTATGGTATAGTACAAACCATTGCATACATCAAACTACCGATTGCACTCACATATCGAACATGGTACATGTCCTTCTCCTCTTCATGTGTCTTGGGACACTGATCCTCAGATAAATTTACACCAACAGGAATAGGAACCTTGACAGGTTTACATTCTTGCATATTAAACCTATGCAATATTTTCTCGGCTTGTTTTCTTTGGTTTAACTATAGTTTCCTCTTTTTCTGATCTCTTTTAATTTCCTTGCCCAAAATGAAATTTGAAGCACCGATATCCTTCATGTCAAATTTAGAGGAAAACTGAGTTTTCACATCCTGTATAATCTCTTTGTTGTTTCCTATCAGCAACATGTCATCCACATACAAGACCAAATAAATCAAATGATCACCAATTAATTTAAAATACACACAATGATCCTCTTTTCTTATTTTGAAACCAAATCCCAACATATAAGTATCAAATTTTTTATAATACATCCTTGGTGTTTTTTTTAAACCATACAATGACTTTTTCATCTTGCATACCAGCTCCTTTCCCTCCACAACAAATCTTTTTCGATACTTCATATAGATTTCTTCTTCCAAATCCCCATGTACGAATGTTTTATTCATATCCATCTGTTCTACTTCAAAATCAAATGCAGTAGAAATAGATAACAAAAATATTATAGAGGTTAACATGGCAACAAGAGAAAAAATCTCACCAAAATCAATTCCCTCAACCTGGGAATAACCCTTTTCTACTAACTGAGCTTTGTATTTCTCCACTTTTCCTTCTGCATTCAACTTCTTTTTAAATACTCATTTTCTTCCAATGGGCTTTCTTCCAATCGGCAACTCCACAATATCCCAAGCCTCATTCTTATCCAAGGCTGTCATTTCTTCATCCATGGCCTTTTCTAGAGATTTCCATCCTATGAATCCACTGCCTCCCTGACAATTCTAGGATCATCATCAGTAATAGACAAAGAAAAAATGGAACAGAAATCAGATGGATTATACCTTTCTGGTATCCTTCTTTCTCGAACCAGTCTCCTCAATACTGGAGTATGAGGATATTCTTTTTCTGATTCCTGTTCTTTTGTAGAGTCTGATTCATCATCCTTTAAATAAAACTCTATTTTCTCTGGTTCTTCCTTACTTGGTAGGACTTCCTGTTTAAAAAAATCCTTCATTTCTCTAAATACCACATCTCGGCTATACACTACCTTCATAGTTTCTGGGTTCCAAAGCTTATAACCTTTGAGACCATATTTATATCCAATAAAGATACACTGCTCAGACTTCTTATCTAGCTTACTCTTGTTTTCCTTTGGAACATGAACATATGCATCACATCCAAATACCTTGAGATGTGTGAGAGCAGGTTTCTTACTAGTCCATACCTCTTGTGGAGTCTTGTCATCCAACGCTAATGAGGGTGATCTATTGACCAGGTAACATGCAGTACCCACTGCCTCTATCCAGAATTATTTCCCTAACACGACACCAATGAGCATGCACCTTGATTTTTCCATTAGCATCCTATTCATCCTTTCTACAACTCCATTTTGTTGAGGTGTATATGGAGTAGTCTTCTGCCTTTCTATACCACACTTCTTACAAAATTATTTAAATTCATTCCCGTAAAACTCTCTGCAATTATCTGTCCTCAACACCTTAGTTATTTTCTCTGTTTGATTCTCAACAAGAGCCTTAAACTCTTTAAACACGTCAAATACTTCATATTTCTTCCTGGTGAAATATATCCAAGTGTTCCTCGAGAATTTTGTTGATGATTAAAATAACAACGATGAATTATTCCTGCAAAGGATTTCTAATCTCTATTATTTATGATAGTAATATTTAACTAGTAGGTGGGACCCCCTTGTAGACTAGAGGTGCAATTATAGACATGTTATGCTTATATGTTGTTGTTGTTATGATGTTTCCTACACAGTCATATACATTTGATGATGCAGTCTTGGGTTTCATTTGATATGACAAATGGGTGGTTGATGCATTGTTTCTAAATGTTGTTGATATTTACTTGCGATACAAGGCAGTGCCATGGGTATGAGGATTATGTTGTTTATAGGTGCTATGTTATGTTATGTTATGTTATAACATTGATTAATAATCCATATATGATTTATGCAAAAGATAATAAAAATGGGAGCTTGATCAAAACAAAATGAAAAACTATGTATAAGTTCTAGAGCTATGGAAAAATGATTACATATAAACCTTGTGACAAAGGTGAAATGGTGGACCTAGATTTTATACTATGCACTTTGTTAAAGTGTTATATGGAGGCACATATGGTAACATAAAAATATGATTATTGTTGAATTTATGATATAAGGTTAACATATAGTTATGATATGTTTTGGGTGGCACACTATACAATAGATATGGCATCGAATCTATACAAAGGATATGGAATTCAATTCTAGATTGGATATGGTTTGATTTTAATGGTGGATGTTATGTTAATGGGATGGATCGTACATGGAATTGAATAGGGCCAGGTGATGAAGCGACGTGCATTTACTGCATGTCACTCCAAACTGCCCTCGAGCCCGTCACCCTAACATAGTTTCATTGTTTCTCTATTGGTTGTGGAAGCTCCATGATTTTAGGTTTTGAAGGGGAAAACTCGAGCCAACTCTTCATTCAAGAGATTTTTCATAGGCATGGCTCTTTTATTTCCATCCATGATGGACTCTCTATATTATGAATCAAATTATGTCTGAGGATTGCATGGGTCCTATGTATTTCTTGAGTTTTCGACTGGGTATTCAATGTTGTTATGGGTTCTCTATGGTTACTGTGAAATGTTGGCATTTTCAAAGGAAGAAATGAGTGTTATTGATTGAAAAGTATATGCATTGTTTATTGGTTTAAAATAAAATGGTAGTCAGCTTGGGGTTGATTCTGGTTCTCTGTGAAATAATGTCAATAGTGCAACAAGTTTTGAGTTTTATTCGCATGGGGTTTTACCACTAGTCTGGGTTTTAGTTGTGGTCAACCCTTTTTCGTCTCAGATTGTTGTCATTCATTCTCCAGGTTGCAATGAAACCATCAAAAGTGGTGTGGTTATTTTTGGATAAGCCCCAAGATATTGTTTTTATGGCTTGTTCTTTACTGTCATTTCACCCAAAAATTTACACGGTCCAATCATGTTTTTCCCATAATGTTTAATGGAGGCATGTGTATATATCCAATGGATACAAGTTGCGCTCTGGCATTCTTTTCACGAGAGTTTTCACACCCTCTCCTCTGATCTTTTTTATAATGACTGATTGTTATGTTGTGAAGCCTCATTGTCAATTTTTTTCGAAAGTTATCGACCTCCTGGGTTTTGGGAAGAGACACAATCTCACTATGTTTTCGAGGATTCTTTATTTTTAAATTAACCCTCATTTCCTCTATGCAATAAAGTTTTAGAGGCATCTGTGCGTTCCTAGGTTGTTGAGATCGAATTTCTTTATTTCCACTCAAGCATTCTCTTTATGGTTCTGTCAAGATCTTAGGGTTATAAGTTGAAAGACTGTGGTGTTTTAAAAGAACATGACTCTTTGTTCTTCCAAGATTATATTCGTTACATGTGGTAGCTTCTCAGTGGTAAATTCTTGAGGATGTAAAAGATTATGAGCTCTTTGTGTTTTTTAAATTCAAGAATAATTTTGTTACCTCTCTGCATTTAAATTCTAAAGATATCGACTTGGAGTTTGACTTGATTCTACCTTCCTCGGGTACCTTCAGGGGTCTCTCAATATTTTGGGTTACCAGTTTAATGATTGTGGTAATTATAAAGGGAACGTGATCTCTCAATTCAAAGACCATCTCTTGGTCGAATATCCATGTTTCCTCTTTGTGATGAATTTGTTTGAACAAGAAGAAAAGTATGGTTACCTACAACCCGAGAGATTTCCTTCTAGTCAATTATGGTCTTTCTTATTGTGTTAAATCCTATATTGATCATGATTACATTTAAATTTTCGAAGGAACCTGTGTGAGTGATTGTTTCACCAAGAACGATCATATTTTTGTCAAAGTTTAAAAGAGATACCTGTGTGTCAATATGGTTATGTTATCTTCATACATCTTATGGGAATCACTATGCAGATTATGATTGTTTTAAAAGGAGGTTTATACATATTAATGCACATGGATATCAAGCTTAGGGATACATATTTTGGGTTGAATGTTGTTGTCGAATCAAGATTATGTCAATTAAATTTTTGAAGACCTGTGTGTATGATAGATTCATTAAACATTCTTTGGTTCTGTCCAGATTTAAAAAGGAACCCGTTTGTGATTAAATCGGGCTCGATTTTTGTTTGATGACAATTGATTATTGATTGTTAATCCTGGGTCTATTATTATTTTATTTCCAAGGGATGGATATTGGATATATAAATGGAATCATTGTGCATATGATGGTTGTTTTTAAAAGAAGAGATCAACATTAGAGCATGCAATACTGCGGAATTGGAAATGTTTACAGAGCCATTATATAGAATGCACAGATTGGTATAGATTGAATATTTATGGGAAATTAAATTGTTTTATTGAAGACAACAAGCAATATGTATGCAATTGAGGAACAATTAAATTTTTTTAGTCTTGGAAGTTGATGTTTTTTGGATTGAATTTGGAATAGAGTTATGATAGTTGATTGATTTAATTTATTTTATGAACAATATCTGTATAATTCCCTCTCATTTTCTCATTTTTTTTGCTCATTATAAATCTTCTCATGATCCCAAGTTCATTTTGCACACCATGTTCACTAAAATTAAATTAAAACTCTGTATGACAGTGATAAAAAATGACAAGGAGATAGATGGGAGCTGATATGTTTTGGTATTGTTTGCACATTCAGTTATTTAATGAATTGTCGAGCAATAATCATGTTCTTACTCCCTGTCATAATATCACTTTTTCTCTCATTACAATCCTCACAGATATCCCATGAACCCTATTTCACCCCGTGCTCATTTGGCAATTATTAAATAAGTGTTATGGATTGGATTGCATGGGTCTGATGTTATTGTTGAGACAAACTTTGTTTCATATTAAGAGAATTTCATATATGGTCTATTAAGAGCTAGTTGCTAATACTTTTTGCATATAGGATGAGCTTCTTCAGAAGAGGAAGTCATGTCTGAAACAATAAGGGAAGAGGAAACTAGAAACAATAAGGGAAGAGGAAACTAGAACAAAGGGTCTAGAATGCCCAGATTCTCAATACATTTTGATGTCAATCCTCAAGAGTTAAACCAGATCTTTCAAGCTATATTTTTCAATTGGATTGGGCAAGGGATAGTCTAGCCTAGACCAGAGAGGCCTCCTTTCCAGCTGCAAAATGTTCCTGGTATCCCTGTGCCTCCCCATGTATCTTTTCAACCTTAAGTCCTTGAGAATGATGGATGGTAGGAGATTGTTCACCTAGCAGTCTCCCACCATCGTGGCTAGACAAATTTGTCATTACCTCCTCCTCCTCCACCTATAAACCCAATTTTTCAAATTACCCCTGCACCCTCACATGTACAGTCCTCCCATGCAAGCAAATGACTCAAAACTGAGGCTCACCATGTGCATGACAAACAAAAAGTTGGTGTTTCTCCCTCCTCCCCTTCAAGTGACTCAACTAAGTCAGTATCCTCCCATATGCACTTGAGGGATGACTGCTCCCATGTCATTAGTGAGATCAAGCCTCAAGGTACCACCCAACCTAAGGCTGATTCAGGGAAGTCCAAAGTGGACAACAATAAAAAAGGAATAATTTCCTATCAAAGTGGCAAATATGGGTTTTGATTAAGTGTTTATAACTGATTTGTTGGGGACAATGGACTGCTAAAAGTTTTGGAAAACAAACTATTTTTGGATATTGTGGATATTTACATGTTTGGATATAATTTGAAATATCTCTGACATTTAAATTTCAAATTTTGGAAATAATTGTGGGAGCCACAAGGAGGCATGTGTATGATTGATTGTCTAATTATGTTTATTTTTGTTAAGAAATAAAAGGGAGTCACAAGGGGTCCCACCTACTATTTATTATTTAATAAAAATACCCTTGATTATTATTATTATTATTTCTTCCTCTAAACTAAATATTATTTAAGTTTTAGTTAACTTAACTAAATGAGGTAGTTGAACAACTTCAAAAAAATTGGAATGCATAAAAACCAAATGAGAAGGAAGAACAAGAGAATAATAGAAGGAGAAATCATACTAAGGTTTTCTCTTGAGTTTTATTGAGATAGTTCAGTTTTCATTCATTCTTCAATTTATTAATGGCCTAATTCTCTTTTTTGATAGCAGGGTCCTATTGTAGACAACAAGGTTCAAGGTTGAACCATATCATTCTGATGCTTGTTTTAGAGGTGTTGATCTATCTTTGATAGTCTGTGTAGATTTGTATGTTTATGAAATGAGTTTCATGATTGATAAAGGAGATTGCGCAGAGTCAAGTGGGCAACAGTCTGTGACAATCTGATCCAGATTTTAAAGTTCAGTTTTTACTTCTTATAAGAGTCCTTTTGTATGGTTTTCATTGGGGATTTCTAAGTTTGACCTTGGTCCATGCCCCAACAAGGATTTTTGTAAGAGAAGGATACTTTTGATTCTTGGAATGAAACAAAGCAATTGATTTTCTGTCTCATTTGTGCTAATATATGACTTGTTATTTTTTCTTTTGGTCTCCACATTTACTTTTGCAATATGCTATATTAAAAAAATTACATAAAAATGTTATATTTTGCAACAATATTTTATAAAAACGAATTAGCCTAAGCCCTTGTAATTAATACTCGTGGATTGGGAAACACATTTTGAGGCTATAAACATAGGGAAATATTCCCGACTATCTTGCCTTAGCCAAGAAAGATTCGAAAATGGTTGAGTAAGATAAAATCATATATTTTCCTCAAAATTTATTTGGCGACCATACTGGGGAGATCTTCCATATCTCTCTGGTTGATTGTATAATTGATTATGATTGAATATATTTATATTTTTTATATTGATTCTTTGACTATTTATTTTCTTCATGGTTGTACTTGTTGCAAGGCAGCCCAATATTGATCAACTCGGTCTTAAAGATCGGACCAACATTGTTTTAACCTTGTTTAATACCATCTTAGAGACCGCTAATACTTAGGTTGAACTTGAACACTCATGGGAAGTGATTGAACCAGACATAAGTGTCTGAAAACATTTGGAATCTAGGCAAAGAGAGCTTAGGAATCATCCATAGCTTTATTTTTCCTACAGTTTTGATCTTCTTTTCATGTCCTTCGACCCTCGTATCTCTAGGAGGAGAATATTTTTATCACCTGAGATCAATCTTATTTCTGAAATAGGAAGAAGAAATGTTGTTTTTCCAGCCCAACAAAGTACTCTAATATTAAGCCCTAATATTGGCTCATTACCCCTTAATTGGGTCATATTACATTAGTAATGTTATTTTATTTATGTCGGCTTTATTCCATTAGTTGTAAATATACCTCCTAGTCTCCTATATATACCAAGGAGACATTTTCATTTGGAGTCATCTTGTACTTGAACATTTATGTGGGGTAAAAGGAGGTTGCCACCTCGAAGAGGCTTATTATCTGAAATTATCTCTTTTTCAAGGCGTTGAGTACTTATTCTGAGGTTTTTCTATGCTATATTGATATTTGGTTCTTAACATATGGTATCAGAGCTCAAGGTCTTGGGGTTTTGCTGCTACATTTGAGACACCTTGGCATTTTTGATATAAATTTTTTTATACAACATTTCAAAAGAAATGGTTTGGAAGATATTTAGTATATGAATCAAGGTACGTTGGGTTAAAATTTAAGCTCCTGAGGCCTTATTCTTTTGGAGATATAGCCTGTGCAAGATAGGGTTCTGGAATCGTCATGAATTGAGTCATTGCGGATTATTTTCTATAAATATTTTTCTGTAATGTTTCAAATCGTGAACTCCAGAGGATAATCACAGAAATTAGTAAGGTATCAGTGGTAAAAATTTCAGCTTCTAGGTCATCTTACATTTGTAGATACACCATGTGGAAGATAGGGTATCTGACTAGTCTCAAGAAGGTGTTCCAGGTAAAACAATCATAAATTCTTCCTAGAGTATCTAAATTGAGTGAGACTAGTTTCATTGGATAGTGGATAGTATTTAGTATTTCTGGTACGATTTTCAGAATTTTATATAAATTATTTTGTGCGGGGCACGCTATATAAGTAATATCTCCTGGAAAGGCAAAAAATCATCAAGTTGTGGGGAAGTTATAGTAAATTCCACTTGGCAAATCCAATTTTGATAAGACTTGTGCCATTGCAGAGAAGAAATATCAGAGAACTATATAAAAGAAAGTTTCATACCCAGAAAGGCTGAAAATTGGGAGATACAACAAAACACATATTGTCTAGCAGAACCACCTCAAAATCAAGGTTCAAAAGTGATACTTGGCCAACATGCCACCCAAAAAGGGAACTTCTACACAAAATAACCCTCCAGACAATCCTACTTGGAATCTTGATGAAGGTGAAGAAATGTGTAGGGACATAAATGATTTACAAAAAAAGATAGTAACAAAATATGAACTACAAGAGATGGAAGCTAAGTTGGAGGCAATAAATACTAAGATGGATATTTTAAAATAGGAGATCATGGAAGTATTGAAAAATTTCGTAACAGAGAAAACACCTGAAAGTGAAAATGCATCCCATGAAATTCATGATGAGGACACAAGGAAGGTGAATCAAGAATGAAAAAACTCCAACTTTGGGTTGAACACCAACCACGTTCCTAAGATCGATATCAGGAAGTTTGATGGCAAGGACCCAATCACATGGATACTTCAGATGGAGCAATTCTTTGATCTACATAATGTGCCACATACACAAAAGGTACAAATTGCTTCTTTATATTTAGAACCCAATGAATTTGTATGGTATCGATGGCTTTGTTCTCGCAAATCACTCATCACTTGGACAATTTTCACAGAAGAAATGATAGAACCCTATGAGGATACAAGGAGCAATACCTTCTTTAGCCAATTGATAAATCTCAAGCAAAAGGGTTCAGTTACCAAGCATATTGAGAACTTCCAAAGATTGAATGTAAAGGTAATCGATATTCCAGATGAGCACTTGATTGATGTATTCATAGGAACTTTAAAGGATAACATTCAACATGAGGTTCACCTTTGGGAACCCAAATCATTGGAGAATGCATTTAAGGTGGCAGGAAATGTTGAAAGTAAAATTATGGCTATAAATTAGTCCTAATTGATTCTAGCAGTACTCATAATTTCATTCACTATAAATTAGCCAAAGCTCTAAATTGATTTGTATATCCAACGCCACAGTTTCAAGTAATGATTGTAGATGGAGGAACTATCAATTTCTTAGGAAAATGAAATAAGATCAATCTTACTATGGGGGAATATGTAATCAATAGTCCAATGATTTCTATACCCATGGGTGGTGCAGATGTTGTACTAGGAATCCAATGGTTACAATCATTAGGAACAATGGCTTTTAATTTTCAAGAACTTTTCAT
>SNQJ01S0062096.1:11071-52655 GCA_010110895.2 Picea sitchensis
CACCTCGAGCCACCACGTGTCCTTTTTCCCAAAACCGTGGTCTCAATTGCGGCCTGCCCTCAACTTATTAAAGTTTGAGAACCTCGTGTCCGCGCAATGCGAGGTGATCGTCAATCTCATGATATTTACGGTGCTTCTAAATAGCTGACCGATATCTACCTCTTGGAAACCAACAATTCAGATCTACCTCTCCCATATCGACGATTGTGATTGTTTCATAATTCCAGACTTCGGAATTCTAAAATCTCAAAATTTATTTCCCTTCGCAGGGAAATATTCCAGAGCGGAAGACCTGTTGACACCTGTCCCTTTCAATCAATGGCTTTGATCCTTGTGGGTCTTTAGACTTTAGGTTTTTCAAGTCTCAATATTTATTCCCCTCGAAATACACGAAACTCTGCCATGCGTCCTCTTGAATCGGAAAGAGGGGATTTACTTCAGATGATCCGATGATCGGTGTTTGGTTTGGGTCTTTACCCGGAATCCACAGATTTGTGCCACCTGTTCTCCATATCTGATGATTCATATCTACTTTGAACAATCCAACAACTGACATTTACTTTGGGTCTTTACCTAGAATCCAAATATTCGTGCCACCTGTTCTCCAGATCTGACGGTTCAGATCTACTTCAGACAATCTGACGGTTGATGTTTACTTCGGGTCTTTACCTAGAATCTATAGATTCATGCCACCTGTCCTTTGGATCTAATGATTGAGATTCTCTTCAGCTCTTTGGCTCTCTGGGATTCAGGAATCTCAATTCTAAACTAAAACCCTTGAAGTGATTTCCTCCAGAGCTCACGATCTGTCGCCACGTGTCCCTCTAGATTTGACGGTCCAGATATCCTTCGACACTCTGGGCTTCAGGAGTTTAAACTCTCAACTGAAACTCTCGAAGTGATTTCCTTGGAGTTACTGATCTGCTAACATGTACCTCTTGGTGATCGACAGTTAGGGTCTACTTCGGCTATTTCACCTCCTCCTGGTCCACGAACTTTCGGAGTTGTGGATCTGGCACCACCTATCCTCCTTGATGATGGATGGTCCCAAATTTCTTCAGGACTTCGAAACTTTGTTTAGTTCATTCTCCTGCGTGTGCAAAGCGCTAAGGCTCATGCACCTTGCCTTGATCAGATGATGGGTGATCCTCTGCGCTATGATACAACGATTGTTTTCACTCCTCCTCTTGAGCTTCCAACTTCCTCCGACTTACAATATTTTCTAAGTATTCAAAGGCTTCTACCTTTGTTCCTCCTACAAGTCCATCTCTTGGACCTCGTCTGCACTCCTGAAAAGTGTTATCTCTTTTGAGCTTTCATGTCTTCTTCTCTCTTGGTCTATTAAAAAGTCGCTTCGACACTTAGTCGATATCTGGATCTATGCATTCCTTGCAACAGATCCTTATACAAGGTTTGGGTTCTTGCCAATGACTGTGCACACCTTCTAGCAATCACTTTGCAATCCTTGCAAAGGGAAAGTTTCGATCTATCTCTTCAAAGCTTCGAAATCGAAACATATTCTGTCAACACACTCCTTGTGGACTGTGTGCACACCTTGCACAGACTCAATCGAAGAGAAACAACTAAAACTTATACAACTATCTCATAAATTCGTATATTTGTAACGAAATTCATTCATTCATGAAAACAACAATAACAGGGAACTGCAAACAATAGTAACACCCTGGATTGGATCACTTTTCCTCTGTTATATTCATTCAAAAGTAAATGGCTACAACTATGACTAAAACAACAACTAAAAATTCATAAATTTCTTACTAACTTGCAGCAACCTCCTTTGGGCATACAAAACCTCTATTTATCTCAGAGGGTTCTTAGGGTTCCCCCCAACTACTCATCTACTTGAAAAAAAAACCTAACTTCTACCTTAGTTGATTTACATTCAATACTAGGAGTGAAAACTCTCAGATCACTCGTGATCATTCAACTTCTAGGCATTTGATCTTCTTCCATTTCTTAATCAACTCCAAAATATTCATAGTAGCTGCCAGCATTTGAGATTCTGAAATGATTCCCAGGCGTTGAGTTGTCCTACCACAGATGCTCACTGTGATTCTCCTGCATCATACTTCCCTGGACAAAAATTCATGGACTCATGTCCATTAGCTCCTGCACCGACTTTCCATTCTTCTGGATATCATCTTCATTTTCCCAACTAGCATCTTCTATTGGGTGTCCCTTCCATTTGACCAGATATTCAAAATAGGTATTCCTTTTGGTCTTTTTTCTAATCCTCTAATCAACGATCTTCTCCATCCGTGGTTTTTCTGCTATAGGCATTTGTTTCTCCCAATGAATCTTCTCTTGATCTTCTGATCCCTCTATGTCATCTTCCCTGTAAGGGTATAGGTCTAAAATGTTGAATGTGGGCGATATGCCCACATCATATGGCAACTCAATCTCATAGGCATTTTCATCAAACTTTCTTAACATCTTACATGGCCCTATCTTCTTCATATTTAACTTGTTGTATGTTCCCCTAGGGAACCTTTCTTTCCTGAGATGTGCCAGAACCTGATCTCCTACTTCAAATTGAAGTTCCCTACGATGTTGATCAACTTTGTGCTTGTACTCTTGGCTAGAGCTCTGTAATTGTCCTCTACACTGGCTATGGAGCTTCTGCATTTCTGCAGTAAAATCTTCTGCTCCAATGCTTCTGATCTCACTCTGTTCCAAGTCTCTCAACTCAGATACTCCCCTGGGTTGCATTCCATACAGTATTTGGAATGGGATATTTCAAGTTCTCTTGTTGGGTGAGTCATTGTATGCAAATTCTTCTTGGGGTAGAATCTGATCCCACTGATTATGATGCTTAGTGACCAGACTTCTCAACAAGTTTCCCAAACTTCTGTTTACCACCTCAGTCTATCCATCTGTCTAAGGGTGATAAGCTGAGTTGAAGGACAAATATGTCCCCAACTTCTTCCACAGTGTTCTCCAGAAATGACCAACAAATTTAGTGTCTATGTCTGAGACAATACTCCTGGGTAGTCCATGAAGTCTCACAACTTCCTTGAAAAATAAATTTGCAACATGTGTTGCATCACTAGTCTTCTAGCATGGGATAAAGTGTGCCAACTTTGAAAATCCCACCACCACAAATATGGAATCACATCCTCTTTGCGTTCTTGGCAGTCCCAACACAAAATCCATGCTTATTGCATTCCAAGGCCTCTCTGGTATTGGTAATGGTTGATATAATCCAGTGTTCTGTCTTTTTCCTTTTCCATGTTGGAAGATTCTACATCTGTTCACAAATTTTATCACTTTGGTTCTCATCCTTGGCCAATAGTATGAACTGCTCAACTGTGAAAATGTTTTATCATGGCCGAAATGTCCATCTAATCCTCCGCTATGATTTTCCTTCAAAAGGTTATCCCTCATTGAGCATTTTGGTATGCACAACTGATTTCCCTTGAACAACAATCCCTCTTGAATCATATACTCTGTCCACTAGTTCCTATCTCTCAGCACAGGATTTTCACATGCTTCGTATGCTTCCTTGAAATCTGGATCATCATAATACATATCCTTTAGGTGTTCAAACCCCAAGGTCTTCACCTAAAACTCCTGCAGAATCAGACATCTCCTGCTTAATGCATCATCAACTTTGTTAGCATTCCCAACAATATGTTTTATGACAAAAGTAAAATTCTTCATAAACTCAATCCACTTTGCATGCCTCTGATTCAATTTTTCCTGTCTAGTTAGGAATTGTAAATATTGGTTGTCACTATACAAGACAAATTCCCGTGGAACAAGGTAATGCCTCCATTTCTTCAAGGCTTGAATTATGGCATAAAACTCCTTATCATACATGGAGTATTTTCTCTTAGTCTCATTCAACTTCTCACTCAAATAGGCAACATGCGTATTATCCTGGCTCAAAACTGCTCCAATTGCAACTCTACTTGTATCACATCTCACTTGAAATGTCTTTCCAAAATTTGGTAAGACAAGAGTTGGTCGTTCTATTATTTTCTCCTTCAGTATATTGAAGCTCCTCTCGGCCTCCTCTATCCATTTAAAATACTTGTACCTCTTCTTCACTGTATCCATCATTTGTGCACAAATCCCACTGAAATCTCTGATGAACTTCCTATAGAAACTTGCTAATCCATGGAAGCTTCTTACCTCAAACATACTCCTTGGTGATGGCCATTCTTTGATTGCTTTCACCTTCTCTGGATCCATCTTCAGTTCATTTGAAGAGATCACAAAACCCAAGTAAATGAGCTATGTCTTCATAAAAGAGGACTTCTTCAGGTTTATCAACAACTTCTCCTATTGTAGTCTCCTCATCACTAGTGTCAGGTGTCTCAAATGCTCCTCTTTAGTCCTGCTAAAGACCAATATATCATCTAGATATACAACCACGAACTTGCCAATGAAATCTTTTAGTATTTCATTCATCAACCTCATAAAAGTACTGGGGATATTTTTTAATCCAAATGGCATAACAAGCCACTCATACAAACCTTAATTTGTATTAAAGGTTGTCTTCCACTCATCACCTTCTCTCATTCTTATCTGGTGATATCCACTTTTCAAATCTATCTTAGAAAATAAATTTGCTCCACTTAGACAGTCCATTAAATCATCCATTCTTGGCAAAGGGAATATATACCTAATGGTGATCTTGTTAATGGCTCTTGAGTCTGTAGACATTCTCCATCCTCCATCCTTCTTTGGACTCAACACAGTTGGCACTACACATGGACTCAAGCTCTCTCTGACCAAACCCTTGTCTAACAATTCTTGGACATGGTTCTTTACCTCCTCATTCTCTCTAAGTGTCAGTCTGTATGCTGCTTTGTTTGGCAGACTTTCTCCTGGTATTAATTCAATATGATGGTTGATACTTATGATGGGTGGAAATGAGTTAGGCATCTCATCCACCACTATGTCAGCAAAATTATCCAACAATTCCTAAACTTCTTCAGGTAAATAATCCATCGAAGTACTTGTAAGGATAACTCTGGGTTTCCTCACCACAACAAACTACATCTCCTGTTCTTTCTTGACTTCTCTCAGGAGATCCTTCCCACTCATGGGAAGTATGCTTGTGATGGCTTCCTCTTTCACTTTCTTCTCTTCTATTGGTAGCAACATGTGTTTACTACCATTATTATCCAAGGTGTATGTATTGTTCCTCCCATCATGAATGGAATTCCTATCAAACTTCCATGGTCTTCCCAACAAGATATGACATACATCCATGGGAATTACATCACATAGAATTTCATCTCTATATCCTCCTATGTTAAATTCAACAAGGCATTGTTTAGTAACCATTACTTGGTGTCCTTTCTGTAACCATGAGACTTTGTATGGCTTCGGATGTGCAGTTGTCTCCAGCTCCAATTTCTCCACCGTCTCTATGGATACTAAGTTATCGGTGCTCCCACTCTCAATTATCACCTTGCATACTCTGTCTTTAGTATTGCAAGATGTCCTGAATAGACTGTTCCTCTGCACTAGCTTTTCAACTTCTGCCTCTGATTTTAAGAGAACCTTTCTCAACATTATGGATGTTCCACCCTCTTCTTCTTCTACCTCAAAATTCCTTCTCTGTTCTTCCGAAATGTGATCTTCACCTCCTCCTTCTTTCTTTTTCTCAGGATATTCCCAAGGCATGTGCCATGTCTTTCCACAGGCATAACACCTTACTTCTCCTCCTCTGCTTCTTGCTCTTCCTCTAGAAGAACTTCTTCCACCACCCTATCTTCCTTGAGAACTTCCTCCTCTTTCCAAGTGACTATGCAATTTCTCAGCCTCATCTTTGGATTTATATGCCTTGTCATGGGAAACTCCCTTGCCTTTGTTCGGGGCCAGGCTTCTACCTCTGCCTCGGTGGATTTGTTTTTTGGCCAACTTCTCCTCTGCCTTCAGTGAAAACTGATAAGCATCCTCCATTGTCCTTACTAACATCATGTTGATCTCATCTTAGATTTCATACCTCATGCCATTTATATACCTGGAAACTTTTTCTTCATATTCTCTCTTTGTCCAGTTCTGATGTTCATATTGTAGAACTCCTTTGTGTACTCTTTAATTGCCATACCCTTCTGTCTCAAGTTCTGCAACTTCCTGAACATATTGATCTGATAATCTTTGGGCATGAATTTAGCCTTCAGCTTGGCTACAATTCTATCCCAATTCTTTATCTTTTGTTTTACCTTGCTTCTCCTCTCAGCCTGTAGTTCATCCCACCATAGTGATGCATGTCCTTTTAGCCTAGTGACAACATGTCTCACCCTCTTCTCCTCATCGACATCTTCATAGTCGAAGTGTTTGTCCATGGATCTTATCCAATCCAACAGCTCTTTAGCATCCAAATTTCCTTCGTACATTGGGACCTCTATCTTGGCTCTAGCTCTCAATCTAACAACTACTCTCAGCAAGCGTTCTTTAGCAACATTTTCTCCTGCAACTTCTTCGACTTCTACTTCTTCACTCTCTGCATCGCTGATGTCTCCATCATCAAGTTCCCTCCTCTACGCTTCCTCCGTCGCCTCTAATATTGCACGAAGCTCTCACATTTCTCTTTCTACATCACGATTAGATAAAGGTGGCTCCACTCATCTCCTTGGTGGAATTGTGTTGAATGTCTCTCACACGCAGAGTACACCTTCAAGCTCCTTTGTCTCCTCTCCTTTGTCTGTTGTTTGCAAGAAAAATTCAACTATGATACCACTTGATGCAGACCTCCTTCTCTCCTAAGGGTTCTGCGACCTCGTGGTCAAGGATCTTCGATTATCTAAGTCAAACGACTCTTTGAGACCTTGATAGTCTCACCTCTTAATCAAACACAAGACCTTTCAGCTTTTGGTGTAGGTCTTGTGATACCCATGACCTTCCCCTTTGTGCTCAACACAATCTCAGAGTTAGAACTAGCTCCTTTTCCTTGGATCCTCCTTAGATGTGACCTTGGGCGGTGACCTCATGAAAACATGCGATTGCAGGCACTCTCAAAGGTGGTTTAGAACCAAACTACTTTGCGCCCCAAAATTCACCTCGAGCCACCACGTGTCCTTTTTCCCAAAACCATGATCTCAATTGCGGCCTGCCCTCGACTTCTTAAAGTTCGAGCACCTCCTATCCCCGCAATGTGAGGTGACCGTCGATCTCACGATCTTGACGGTGCTTCTAAATGGACGATCAAGATCTACCTCTTGGAAACCAACAGTTCAAATCTACCTCTCCCATATCAATGATTGTGATCGTTTCAGAATTCTGGACTTCATAATTCTCAAATCTCAAACTTTATTTTCCTTCGCAAGGAAATCTTTCGGAGCAAAAGACTTGTTGACACCTATCCCTTTCAATCAACAGCTGTGATCCCTGTGGGTCTTCGAACTTCAGGTTTTTCAAATCTCAATCTTTACTCCCCTCGAAATACACAAAATTCTTCCATGCTTCCTCTTGAATCGGATGGTGGGGATTTACTTTGGATGATCCGACGATCGGCATTTGCTTCAGGTCTTTACCCAAAATCCACATATTCATGCCACCTATTCTCCAGATCTAATGGTTTAGATCTACTTCGGACAATACAAAGGTCGTCATTTACTTAAGGTCTTTATCTGGAATCCACAGATTTGCGCCACCTGTTCTCTAGATATAACAGTTCAAATATACTTCGGACAATCCAACGACCGACATTTAATTTGGGTCTTTACCTATAATCCATATATTCACGCCACCTATCCTTTGGATCTAACGATTGAGATTCATTTCGACTCTCCGGGCTTCAGGAATCTCAATTCTCAACTAAAACCCTCGAAGTGATTTCCCCTGGAGCTCACGATCTGTTGCCACATGTCCCTCTGCATCTTACGGTTCATATCTCCTCTGGCTCTCCAAACTTCGGGAGTTTCAACTCTCAACCGAAACTCTCGAAGTGATTTCCCTAGAGTTACTAATCTTCTGACACGTGCCTCTTGGTGATCGATGCTCAGGGTCTACTTCGACTATTTCACGTCCTCCTAGTCCACGAACTTCCAGAGTTGTGGATCTGGTGCCACCTATCCTCCTTGACGATGGACGGTCCCAAATTTCTTTTGGACTTTGTTAAGTTCAGTCTCCTACATGTGAAAACTGCAAAGGCTCATGCACCTTTCCTTGATAATACAACGGTCAGTCCTTTGCGTTGTGATCCAATGGTTGTTGTCGCTCCTGCTCCTGAGCTTCCAACTTCCTTCGACTTAGAATATTTTCTAAGTATTCAAAGGCCTTGACCTTTGTTCCTCCTATAAGTTCGTCTCTTGTACTTCATCTGCACTCCTGAAAAGTGATATCTCTTCTAAGATTTCATGTCTTCTTCTCTCTTGGTCTATTAAATATTCGCTTCGACACTTATTCGAGATTCAGATCTATGCATTGCTTGCAACAGATCCTTACACAAGGTTTGGGTTCTTGTGGATGACTGTTCCCACCTTGCAGCAGTCACTTTGCACTCCTTGCAAAGGGAAAGTTTCGATATATCTCTTCTGAGCTTCTAAATTGAAACAAATTTTGTCAACACAGTCCTTGCAGACTGTGTGCACACCTTGCACAGACTCAGTCGAAGAGAAACAACTAAAACTTATACAACCATATCACAAATTCGTATATTCGTGACGAAATTCATTCATTCATGAAAACAACAATAACAAGAACTAAAAACAATAATAACACCCTACATTGGATCAATTTTCCTCTATTATATTCATTCAAAAGTAAATGTCTAAAGCTATGACTAAAACAACAACTAAAAATTCAGAAATTTCCTACTAACTCGCATTAGCCTCCTTTGGGAAGAAAAACCTCTATTTATCTCAGAGGGTTCTTAGGGCTCCCCCCGATTACTCGTCTACTCGAAAACAAAACCTAACTACTACCTTAGTTTAGTTACATTCAATACTAGGAGTGAAAACTCCCAGATCACTTGTGATCATTCAACTTTCAGGTGTTTGATCTTCTTTTGTTTCTTAATCAACTCCAAAATATTCGTAGTAGCTGCCAGCGTTTGAGATTCTGAAATGATTCTCAGGCGTTGAGTTGTCCTACCACGCGTGCTCACTGACGATGCTCCTGCATCATATTCTCTTAAGGTCTTTATTATTCTCAAGGTATGTTACAAGGTTGTGATGTTGTCATGGTGTTTCCATGAGTGGATGTTGTCGTTAGTGGGCATTGTTGTGAATAGATTTTACCGTTAGTGGATGTTTTCATCAGTGGTTACATTATGGGAATGATGCTATAATAATTTCTAGGGTTTGAAGGATTGTCTACAGAATGAATCATGCAAATGAAGTCAAAAGTACTTTGTGTATGAAGATCTTGGGTTGGTGATATCTTATTGATTTGGTGCTTAGTTTAGAAGATTGGTGTCTTCATTCAACATGTTGGTTCCTATGCTTTAGGGAGTGGGTGATTCCTTCCAGTTGGATATGGTAAATCTAGGGGGTTTCTACCTCCTTCCAGTTGGTCCTGGTAAATCAAGGAGTTGGAGATTCCTTCAGGTTGGTTCTTGTAAATCAGGGGGTTGGTGCCTCTTTCCAGTTGGTGCTAGAGAATATTGGAAGTTGGTGCTTCATATGAATTTAATATTAACATGATATAAGAAAATACTTTTATGGATTTCTCCCATTTTGGTTTCCACGTAAAAATAATTGTGTTCTTTTTATGGTTTTTTGTGATGATGAATGACATTGTTAATGGTTAATGTTTACATGATGTGCTTAAATTTAAAAATGGTAAAAAGTGCTCAATATTGATTCACCTCCCCCTCTCAGTATTGGTGAATATTCTAAGAAAAATCACAAGAAGCACCACTAGGATATTGTACTAGTTTTTAAAGTCAATTTATTTGATATATGCAGTATGTGTAGTCACCCCATTTCCTTTATTGGCTTGGAATTGGTTTCCTTCTAAAGAGAAAACTCATATACATTGTTTTAAATTGTGGGAAGTAAACTATAGAAATTAATTTTATGAACTCTGCAATCATTTCATAATTCCTCTACACATGGTTTCTAAAAATCAACCATCCCCCATGTTCACCCAAGAAGTTATGAATACTATTAAAGAAATTGGTGATTGGTTTGTGGATGACGAGTTCTTATACATAAGGATTTATGGATGTGAAGGAGCACCTCATATTTTGCTAAGGTATGTTCCAGACATATTGGTGCTTGGTATTGTTGCCTCCTTGTCAAAAATTCAGAAGATGTATTGGCCATATTTCCCATTTCCATTTGGAATTTGTTCTTTGTTGAATGCTAAACATGCTCTAAAATAAGTAGAACAAATGGAGGGAATTTGGTTGACACATGGTAATTTTAAAATACATGACGCAATGGGTCTTGTAAAAAAGCACTGCAACATGGTAAAGAATTGAAAAGATTATAATTAAAAGGATGATCCATTTGATATTATTTTCCAAAGGGTCTTGAATTATGAAGAAGTAGCTTAACGAATTCATAATTTGAGGAGCACTCCCAAATTGCAACAATTTCTAGACTGGCAATTTTATATAAAGAAATCATTTTTGAAAGAGAAAAGTGAAAATCAAGGTGTTATCCAAATAATTTTTTATGAAGAAGAAGATGAACAATCTAAATCTGAAACAAAATAGGACAAAAACACTTCTACAACTGACATGCAAGTGGAAAAGAAAGATCAACAGGATGATGTAGCAGAGAAGGAGGATCATAATAAAAAAGGAAAAGACACACAGGATAATACCTAGAACAAGGCCACAGTACACACCCTTGAGAAAACTGTTCAAGTGAATAATGAAAGCAACACTAACTTAGGTACTAAGAATACCCAGTCAACAATCATCACAATTATCTATGGTATTGACACTACCCCCATTACTTCCATTCCAGGTAGATTAATATCTACAACTCTTTATTTTGATAGTTTGCAACCAATTTAAGAAATTATCTTATCATTGAATACCTATACCTTCAGTGATACAACCAAGAAAATTTTCAAAAGGAGAAGCAAGAAAATAAAGAGTCAAGACAGGACAACCTAAGGAGGCTACACATGAATTTGTGCAAATTTGGAGTGAAACACATTCAAATGAAGATGATTTTCCATAAAAATATGTTGATGCCTTAGGGGAATTTGTTGATGCAAATAAATGGTTAGTGAGTAGGATTAATGCTCAATTAAGGAAAGAAAATAAACAGTTGATGGAATTGTAGGAACAATTCAGCTCTGGAGAGGCTACCTTTTCTAAAGAAAACCAGACTCAAATTGATCATCACACATAAGAGAATAAGATATATATTGATACCATTGAACAAATCAGAGCTGAAATAGATAATATCAAGTCAGAACATGCTAAGAAATTAGTTTTTCTCCAAGACTAGAAGAAAGTAATGAGCAAATATTATGAAGAGCAATGTAATATTTTGGTAGCCCAAATAAATGAATTGAAGATCAAACAAAATAATTCAACGTCAATGAATATAGAAGTAATGGACATAAGTGAAAAATTAGCTTCTCTTTAGGAGCTATTTTATAATAAGCTAAATGAAATTAAAGGACGACATGACCAACTATTAAAATTCACTGCAAAATATCAAATATAGTATGAGAAAAAGAGAGTTTCTTAGAAGTCCTTTGATAAAGTAGAAACATGTTGGCATGTTTTACACGAAGAGTGTTCTTGTCAGTGATGGAAAGAACAACAACGATGATGGAAAACAGGAACAACATAAGATCAGGAGGAGAAGTGAATAGTATGCAAAGATCAAAGCTCAGAAGGGAAAGCATAGTAAAGAAACCTGATTAGGATCAAATCCTTGATCATGGATTTGCTTTGAGAGTCTTCACGACCGTTGCATCACTTTAAGTGGAAGGATAGGATAAGCGGGCAAAAACAGTCGAGAATTCGATTATCCAAATTTTCGTCAGCCGTCGGATCGAATTAAATGGAAGGATATGATAAGAAAAGATGGAGAGTTGTTGGATTTAATCCAAGGCAAATATGCATTGAAAAAATACCAAGTCATTGATCTAAGATCACGATCAAACAAACATATTTCGTTTCGGGTCTAAATATGTGAGGAGGTTACACTCCGGAAAAATCTCACTTCAAGATTTTTCAATTTGAGAACTGAAATACCTGAAGCCCGAAGAGCTAGAGAGCTGAAGTAAATTTCAACCATCAGATCCAAAGGGGTACGTGGTGACAGATCATGAGCTCCAGAGAAATCACTTTGAGAAGTTTAAGTTTGAGATTTGAAATCCCTAAAGCCCAGAGAGCCAGAGAGCCGAAGTAAATCTCAATCGTTCGATCATCCGAAATAGATCTCAGTTGTCAGATCGTCTGGAGTAAATATCAAGCGTCGAATCGTCCAAAGTGGATCTGGGTTGTTTGATCCAGAAGAGACGTGGCGTAAAACTGTGGAATCCAGGTAAAGACCCAAAGTAAGACTCAACCGTTTGATTCAAGGACATGTGGAAGACCATGTCAATAAGGACATGTGGCAGACCACGTCAACAAGCAAATGTGGAAAACCATGTCAGCAAGGAAATGTGGCAGACCATGTCAGCAAGGACATGTGGCAGACAACATCAGCGAGTAACACGTGGCAACCACTCAGCCTGTTCCAGGTCAACAGGTAACGTGTGTAATGTTATTTCACTCCGAGATATTTACTTCGATAGTTCCACCACCAACAAATGACAAAAGCTCAGAAGTCCCGAAGGAAAAAGTTGTGAAGGGCCAAAGTGTCGAAGGGTCGAAGTTGTGAAGAGCCGAAGTGCCAAAGGACTGAAGTCGCAAAGGGCCAAAGTGCCGAAGGGCCGAAGTCGTGAGGGACAAAGTATCGAACTCCCGAAGGCCAAAGTCCCAAAGTGAACGAGGACCATTGATTTGATGAGGACACATGGCAGGAATTTGTGTAGTCCATCTAAAAGCATTCTGGGAAAGCGTGAAGGTTGAGAATTGAAATTGCCGAAGCCCAGAGTAGCGAAGAAGATCTAGACCATTGATTGAGAAAGGGGAAACAAGACCGTTGATCTAGTTGAGAGGTAAAATCCCTGAAGTAGAGGCAGAGCTGTCGATTGAGAAGGACAGGTATCCGCAGATCATCGACATCAGAATATTGACATACGGAGGAAAGCATGGTTTGAGAGTTGAAACTCCTGAAGCCTGAATCATGAAGTAAATCACAGTCGTTGATTTAGGGAGATTAGATCTGATCCACAAAACTTGAAAGGAAATATCATAACCGTCAGATTCAGGAGCACCGTCAAGATTTTGATATCGATGGTCCCGTCGCATTGCAGGGATTGAAGGTGCACGAACTTTAAAATGTTGAAGGCAGGCCGCAATCGAAACCATGGTTTTGGAGAAAGGACATGTGGAGCTTTGTAGTGAATTGCGGGGAGAAAAGCAGGTTTCCCTCAAACCACCTTTGGCTGTGCCCGCAATCGCATCGTCACATGAGAGCATTTCCCAAGGTCACATCAACGGAATATTGAGGAAGTAGCTAGCGCTTCTAGGCTCCACATCGAAGGTTACACATTGAATATTCAAAAATCATCTGTGTGAATAATCCAACGACATTGATCAAACCGAATCTAATCAAAGGGTTGTTGTTTCACTTCGTGGTTTCTTGATCAGCTACGATTAAGTTACACTAACAAAATCATTTTTCTGGGGCATTGGAATAATTGTTCCTGGGCGGTTGAATGATTGCTCCTTAGCATTGGAATCATGATTCCTGAGCATTTTTGAGATTCTCGACTTGAGCATTGGAGATTCAGAGTGTAACAGATGATGAGGGCATGAATAAAATAAAGATGCCATGACAGAGGAAAATTGTTGTTCCTTGGTAAAACAAGTTGAAATGTATGTGATTAAGGAGACAACAGGAACAAAGCATGAAAGATGCAGAGATGAAGAAAATAAGCTAGACAAAGAAGAAATGGTGAAAACAACTCACTGTACGAGAACCTAAGAGCATAAGAAGAACATAGGAAGAGAAGATGGAGAGAGACAACAAGTGGAGCCAAGCATGAACAGACAGAAGCAGAGAAGTGTAGCATAACAGTGATGAGACTGGTAAGCCATTGATAAATATTGTATCACTGTAATAAATTTCAATAAGCAAATATTTATATCTCAGGGTGGTAGGGTGGTGCTAGGGTGGTGCTAGGGAGGAATGTTGTCCTCAAAGTTTCAAGTGGGTGCTTGAACACAAGGAGTTGTAGCTTCCATTTGGTTGTAGCCATAAAAACCAGGGTGGTAGGGTGGTGCAAGGGAGAACCATTGTTCTTTGTTATACAGGTTGGTGCCTGTGTGACTGGAAGTTGGTGCTAGAAAACTCAGGGAGTTGGTGCTTCCTTCTAGTGGGTTCTAGAGAAACTAGAGAGTCGGTGCTCTCAACAAGTTGCATATTGTTAAAGAAGAGGTTGTAGCCTCATTTTGAGTTGGTTCTCAAAGAAATATGATGTACAAAACTTAAAGACTTCCTATCATTCGAAGAAGAAGAGGTTTTCTCCCTTTATGGGTTTCCTCGTGAATATATGTCTCTGTGTATATCATATGTGTGATTGATGTTTTTTATTTTTGTTGTTCATGTCTTGCATAATCTTGATGATCACTTGGAGAAGGTTAATAATATTTTAATAGGCATAAAAAAATTTAAGCACAATAACAACTGATTCACACCCCCCCCCTCTCAGTTGTCTTAGTAATTACAACAATTGGTATCAGAGAGGGTTCCTTTTAGCTAAAGGTAGATCAGTAATATTAAACATGACAAGTCATAAAGGAACTTCGACCAATAAGCCTCCTCTATTTGATGGGACAATTTTTTATTTTTGGAAGGTTAGAATGAGAACATACATGATGGCATTAGGTGTTGATGTTTGGGATGTTGTAGAGACTGGATATACAAAACCTGTTTTGCTAGCTTCCAAAGATGATAAGTTATAATTTAGCTCCAATGCAAAGGAAATGAATGTTATCTTGAGTGGGCTTGTTGAAGATGAATTTGTAAAAGTAATGCAGCTTGATTCTACCAAAGAGATGTGGGATAAACTCATTAGCAGTTATGAAGGAAATGAGAAAGTAAGAGATAGCAAACTTCAAACATATAGATTGAAATTTGAACAACTAAAGATGAATGAGGATGAAACAGTTAATAAATATTTCTTAAGAGTTGAGGAGCTTGTGAATTCCATGAAGGGTCTTGGTGAGAAGATTGAAGATGCATTTTTAGTTCAAAAGATTTTAAGATCTCTACCAAATATATTTAATCCAAAAGTTTCTGCAATAGAAGAACTTAATGATCTTAAGACTTTTTCTATTGATCAACTTATAGGAACTCTAACTTCTTATGAAAAAGCAGATAAGAATGAGTATTCTGAGCCTGATGAAATTGAAGAAAAATTTGTGAGAAGACTAAAGAAAGGATCATGAAAGTACCAAGGCAAGTTGCCCCTCAAATGTTTTAACTATGCAAAGATAGGTCACTTTTCTTCTAAGTCTCCACACAAGAAGAAGGACCAGAACGTTGAAGGTGAAGAGAAGTACAAATCCAAGAGATTTGGTAAAAAGAAAATTTTATGTGTAAACAATGATGACTCTTCAGGAGACACAGATAGTGATTCTTCTTGTGAAGATAAGGTTAATGAATTTATGCTTATGGACAAAGAGGATTATAATAATAAAATCATAGGAAGTGATTCTGATGATGAAGAAGTTGTGGTTGACTTGGAAGGAGAACTGATCAGTGCTCTAGAAGAAATTTCTAGACTCAGATTTAAGAAGAAAAAACAAAAATAATTGTTGATACAGTTGGAGAAAGACAGTAAAAAACCTGATGAAGACTTTGCCCTGCTAAAAGTGGAATTCGAAGAGGCAAAGAAAATAGAGGACATTCTGAAACAAAAATTATCAGAAAATAAGGCAAGATGTGAAGCCTTGGAAGAAGAGGTAGTAAAAACCAAAAAAGAGATGGATAAGTTTAAAGCATTGTATCTCCAAAATATTCCAAGCATTAAAGCCTAATAGAACTAAATAAAATTATGATCAAACAAAGATCTCCTTTGTTGAAGACTGGTTTAGGCTATGTAAGTGGTTCAAGCAGCAAACATCTAGAAATCAAAGAGTCAGTAAAGATTATCAAGTTCCAAGTCAGCAGACAATCAGACCATGTGAGTACTTTGCCACCAAAAGCTAATGAAGACAAGATGATCCCTGATTAAAAAAATATATATTAGAATATGGAGCAACAAATTCCAAGAAGAAGGCCATCCTTCAAGTACCAAAATTTCTTCCATGGTTACTTTTTTTACTGCTCTAATTTTGGTCATAAGATTGCAAATTGTCAAATTAATTTTAGAGACATGCAACTGAGGAGATCAAGAAATAAACAATCTTTGCAACATAGAACTAAACAACCAATGAGTAGACAAAGTTGCACCAATCACTTTGACCTATGGAAAAATGAGCTCAAATGCTATAACTTTCATAACTTCGGCCATAAATCTTCAAACTTCCATCTGAAGAATTACAAAGCAGATCCAAGGATAAAACCCTTAGCCAGAAATTCCAGCACATAGAAAAATAAAGATAGTGAAAAATGTGGTCTAGTACTTTCAGCTCAAAAACAAAAAGACCCCTGGTATATAAACAATGGATGTTTCAAGAACATGACTGGAGACAAGGATAAGTTTATGTATATGAGTAAAATAAAAATAGGAAACGTGACCTTTGGAAATGATGAACCAGGTAAAATCAAGGGTAAAGGGATGGTGAGTTTGAGTAATGGTAAAGGAAAAGCCCAGGATGTTCTTCTTGTAGATGGGTTGAAACAGAATTTTCTCAGTGTAATTCAAATGTGTGACAAAGGATGTGAAGTGGTGTTCACTTCCAAAGATTGTAAGATAAATTCTATAAATTCAGGACAAGTGATGGCTAAAGGCATAAGGACGGATAATAATGTATATGTGATGAAAGAAGATAGAGAAGAGTGTCATCTAAGAAAACATGATGAAAGATGGTTCTGGCATAGGAGACTTGGACATATAAACTTTGACCACTTAATCAAGCTCAAAAATCTTGAGGCAGTAAAAGATATTCCAAGAATATCAAAGCCACAAGATTCTGTGTGTAAACCCTGCCAAGTAGGAAAGCTAAACAGGACACAGTTTAAATCCAAGATATCTACTTCAATAGAGAAACCACTCCAATCATTTCATATGGATTTATGTGGACAATCAAGACAGGAAGGCACAAGGAAGGAAAACTACTTCATGCTGATCATTGATGATTACTCCAGACTCACTTGGGTCACTTTTCTCAAAGAAAAAGCTGAAGCATTTGAGAAATGTAAAATATTTAAAACTTTAACTGATAATCAAACAGGAAATATGTTAAAGGCAGTAAGATCAGACAGAGGAGGAGAATTTATGTCAAGTGATTTCAAGGAATTCGGTGATAAACATGGGATCAAGATAGAATACACAATCCCAGGAACTCCAAACAAAATGGAGTGAGAGGCAAAACATAACAATTCAGCAAATGGCCAGGTCAATGATGAATGAGAAGAACATTGGTCAAACCTAATGAGTAGAAGCAATACACACAACAATACATATTCTTAACAAAGTCCACCTCAGACCACACAGTGAAAAGACACTTTATGAATTGTGGTATGGAAGACCTGCTTCAATCAAACACTTCAAAGTCTTTGGGAGTAAGTGCTACATAAATAATAATAATGAAAACCTTGTCAAGTATGATGACAGGGCTGATGAAGGCATCTTCTTAGGATATGCTACCAATAATAAAGAATATAGATTCTTTAATAAAATACTGTATAAATTAGTTGATTGCGTTGATTTAAAGGTTGGTGAAGGAGTCCTAGTAAGAGAGGTGAGCAATATTGAGTCTTCTACAGAGGACATAGCTAAAGTTGAAGATGAACAGGTCCAAGAATCAGAAAAAGAAGACTCTGAGTCAGATGAAGATACAAAGACTCAGGAAGATTCAAATCAACAGACAACATCAAATCCTTCCTCCAGAATTACTCAAAAGAATCATCCTGCAAGTAAGATAATTGGTGAAAAAGAAAAAGGTGTACAAACCAGGAGAAGGATAATCAAAGACACCGAGCAATCACATATAGCCTTCATATCCATGGTGGAATCCAAATGTGTTTAAGAACAAAATGAATGAACAAGGACAAATTGTTAGGAATAAAGTGAGATTGGTCTGTAAGGGGTATGCATAATTTGAAGGACATGATTTTGATGAAACCTTTGCACCAGTGGCAAGATTGGAAGCCATCAGAATGTTTCTTGCCTATGCATATCATAAGAACTTTAAAATATATTAGATGGATGTTAAGTCATAATTTCTTAATGGAGATATAGAAGAAGATGTATATGTGGAGCAACATGAAGGATTTTCACTGACAGATAATCCAGATTATGTCTGTAAGTTGAAAAAGGCATTATATGGACTGAAACAGGCACCATGAGCATGGTATTATGGACTGGACAAATTTCTATAGGACAAAGGGTTCAAGAAAGGTACTATTGACAGTAATCTATACATTAAGTCTGAAGGTGATGATTTATTAGTTTTTTTGGTTTATGTAGATGACATTATTTTTGGATGCACTAATGAACCTTCAGTTTAGTGGTTTTCTAATTCAATGCAGACTAAGTTTGAGATGTCCATGATAGGAGAACTATCATATTTTATTGGTTTACAAATCAATCATAGTTCTGCAGGGATATTTATCTCTCAATAAAAGTATTTGAAAGTGATGTTAAAGAGGTTTCAGATGGAATATTCTACACCTGTGATCACACCTATGGTGGTTGGTTGCAAGTTCAGTAAAGATGATATTTCACCTAATGTTGATCAAAGAACATATCGATCAATGATAGGCAGTCTTCTGTACATCACAACATCCTGTCATGATATAATGCAAGTTGTTGGAATGGTAGGTCATTATCAGTCTGCTCCTAAACAAAGTCATTTAGCAGTTGTCAAAAGGATATTCAAATATTTGAAGGGTACAATGATTTATGGTCTCAGGTATCCTAGAAATCAGAGTTTTAAATTAACTGCATATTTAGATGCTGATTGGGAAAATTATTTGGATGAGAGAAAGAGCACCGGTGGAGGTGCATTCTTCTTAGGTGATTCGTTAGTAGCATGTCTTAGTAAGAAGAAGGGATATATTTCATTATCAACTACAGAGGCAGAGTACATTGTTGTTGCTACTTGTTGCACTTAGATCTTATGGATGATACAAACTCTTGCAGATTTGAAGGTAACTTATACTGATTCAATTCCACTTCACTGTGATAACACCAATGCCATTAGTGTCTCCAAGAATATTTTTATACATTCAAAGACTAATCATATACCAATAAAGTATCATTTTCTCAAAGCAGGTTACAAACATAGTTGTTCAGCTGAATTATATTCCTTCCACAGAACAGATAGTTGATATCTTCACTAAACGGCTTGCAACAACTCAGTTTGAGTATCTACGCCAGAAGTTGGGTGTGACCCTGTTATCAAGTTAAAATAGTCTATCTGATTAGGGGAGAGTGCTTATTATATCTCTGTTTAGGGGGAGAACATAGTCACTCTCAGGTTTTCTTTGACATTGATGTCAAAGGGAGAGAAAAGGTGTGGTCTGGATGCTACAGTTGGAGGTCTAAGCAGAATAGTGCAGCCTTTTAGGGTTTCCATCAATGCCAAAGGGGGAGATTGTTGGCATGTTTTTACAGGAAGAGTGTGATTTTCATTGATGGCAAGAACAACAATGATTATGGAAAACAGGAACAACAAAAGATCAGGAGGAGAAGCGAACAATATGTAGAGATCAAAGCTCAAAAGGGAAAGCACAGTACAAAAACATGATTAGGATCAAATCCTTGATCGTGGATCTGCTTCGCGATTCTTCATGACCGTTGGATCACTTTAAGTGGAAGGATAGGATAAGCGGGGAAAAACGGTTGATAATTCGATTATCCAAATTTTTGTCAGTCGTCGGATCGAATTAAATGGAAGGATAGGATAAGCAAAGATGGAGAGTCATTGGATTTAATCCAAGGTAGAGATGCATCACAGACAGATCGAGCCATTGATATAAGATCATGATCAAATGAACATCATTCTTTTCGGGTCTAAATATGTGAGGATATTACGCTCCGGAAAAATCTCACTTCAAGATTTTTCAGTTTGAGAACTGAAATACCCGAAGCCCGGAGAGCCGGAGAGTCAAAGTAAATTTCAACTGTTAGTTATAGAGGGATATGTGGCGATGGATCATGAGATCCAGAGAAATCACTTCGAGAAGTTTAAGTTTGAGATTTGAAATCCTCGAAGCCCGGAGAGCCGGAGAGCTGAAGTAAATCTCGATCGTCCGATCATCTGAAATAGATATCAATCGTCAAATCGTCCGGAGTAAATCTCAAGCATCAGATTGTCTGAAGTGGATCTGGGTCATCTGATCCAAAAGAGACGTGGTGTAAATCTTTGGCCTCTAGGTAAAGACCCGAAGTAAGCCTCAAACGTCTGATTCAAGGACATGTGGCAGACCAGGTCAGCAAGGACATGCGACAGACCATTTTAGCAAGGACATGTGGCAGACCAGGTCAGCAAGGACATGTGACAGACCACGTTAGTGAGTGGCACATAGCAACCACTCGGCCTGTTCCAGGTGAAAAGGTGACGTGTGTAATGTTATGTCACTCCAAGAGATTTACTTCGGGAGTTTCACTACCAACAAATGAAAAATCCTCAGAAGTCCCGAAGACCGAAGGGACGAAGTGCCAAAGTTGAGAAGAGTCGAAGTGTCGAAGGACCGAATTCATGAACGGTCGAAGTTCCAAAGGGCCAAAGTCGCGAGGGACAGAGTCCCGAAGGCCGAAGTCCCGAAGTGAACGAGGACCGTTGATTTGAGGAGGACACGTGGTAGGAATCTGTGGACTTCGGCTAAAAGATTTTTGGGAAAGATTGAAGGTTGATAATTGAAATCATCGAAGCCTAGAGTAGCGAAGCAGATCTCAACCATTGATCAAGAAAGGGGACACAGGACCGTTAATCTAGTTGAGAGATAAAATCATTGAATTAGAGGCAAAGCCGTTGATTGATAAGGAAAGGTGTCTATGGATCATCGAATTTGAAAGATTGACATACGAAGGAAAGCATGGTTTGAGAGTTGAAACTCCCAAATCCTAAATCACGAATTAAATCACAGCCGTTGATTTAGGGAGGTTATATATGATCCATAGAACTTGAAAGGATAGATCTGAACCGTCGGATTCAGGAGCACCGTCAAGATCGTGAGATCGATGGTCCCATCGCATTGCAGGGATTGAAGGTGCGCTAACTTTAAAATGTTGTAGGCAGGCCGCAATCAAAACCACGGTTTTGGAGAAAGGACATGTGGAGCTTTGTAGTCAATTGCGGGGTAAAAAGTGAGTTGCCCTCAAACCACCTTTGGCAAGGCCTGCAATCGCATGGTCACATGAGAGCATCGCCCAAGGTCACATCAGCGGAATATTGAGGAAGGAGCTATCACTGCTAGGCTCCACATCGGAGGTTACACATTGAATAGTCAAAAAGCATCTGCGTGTATAATCCAACGACACTGATCAAACCGAATCTAATCGAAGGGTTGTTGTTTCACTTCGTGGTTTCTTGATCAGTTACGATTCAGTTACACTAACTAAATCATTGTTCTGGGGCATTGGAATCATTATTCTTGATCAGTTGAATCATTGCTCCTGAGCGTTGGAATCATGATTCCTAAGTGATTTTGAGATTCCCGACTTGAGCGTTGGAGATTCGGAGTGTAACGGATGTTGAGGGCATGAATAAAAGAAAAACGTCATGACAGAGGAAGGTTGTTGTTCCTTGGTAAAAAAAATTGAACTGTATGTGATCAAGGAGATAGCAGGAACAATCGTGAAAGATGCAGAGATGAAGAACATAAGCTGCATAGGGCAGAAATGGTGAAAACAATAGACTGTACAAGAACCTAAGAGCATGATAAGAACAGAGGAAGAGCAGATGGAGAGAGACAACAAGTGGAGCCAAGCATGAACAGACAGAAGCAGAGCAATGTAGCAGAACAATGATGAGACTGGTAAGCCATTGATAAATACTATATCACTATAATAAATTTCAGCAAGCAAATATTTATATCTCAGGGTGATAGGGTGGTGCTAGGGAGGACTGTTGTCCTCGAAGTTTCAAGTGGCTTCTTGAACACAGGGAGTTGTAGCTTCCATCTAGTTGCAGCCAGAAAAACCAGGGTGGTAGGGTGGTGCAAGGGATAACCATTGTTTTATGTTATACAGGTTGGTGCCTGTGTGACTGGAAGTTGGTGCTTCCATCCAGTTGGTTCTGGAACACTTAGGGAGTTGGTGCTTCCTTCTAGTGGGTGCTAGAGAAACCAAAGAGTTGGTGCTCTCAACAAGTTGCATCTTGTTAAAGAATAGGTTGTAGCCTCATTTTGAGTTGGTGCTCAAAGAAAGATGATGTACAAAACTTAAAGATTGCCTATCATTCGAAGAAGAAGAGGTTTTCTCCCTTTATGGGTTTCCTCATGAATATTTTTCTCTGTGTATATCATATGTGTGATTGATGTTTGTTATTTATGTTGTTCATGTCTTGATTAATCTTGATGATCACTNTAGTAATTCCAACAAAACATGGGAAACAAAGGGTATCAATTTGCTTAAAGATTTCTCTATAATGACTGAGGAAGAAAAAATCCAAGTTCGGGCTTCACTTGATTCTTGGTATACTAATTGTACTTTTTCACATGATTTGATCAAGGAAACCAACACAAATTGTTTATATATTTGGTATCTAGCTATAGATATCATTTAATATCATGAACTGTATGTGATCAAGGAGATAGCAGGAATAATCATGAAAGATGAAGAGATGAAGAACATAAGCTACATAGGGCAAAAATGGTGAAAACAATAGATTGTACAAGAACCTAAGAGCAAGAGAAGAACAGAGGAAGAGAAGATGGAGAGAGACAACAAGTGGAGCCAAGCATGAACAAACAAAAGCAGAGCAATGTAGCAGAACAATGATGAGACTGGTAAGCCATTGATAAATACTGTATCACTATAATAAATTTCAGCAAGAAAATATGTATATCTCAGGGTGATAGGGTGGTGCTAAGGAGGACTGTTGTCCTCAGAGTTTCAAGTGGCTTCTTGAACACAGGGAGTTGTAGCTTCCATCTAGTTGCAGCCAGAAAAACCAGGGTGGTAGGGTGGTGCAAGGGATAACCATTGTTTTCTGTTATACAAGTTGGTGCCTGTGTGACTAGAAGTTGGTGCTTCCATCCAGTTGGTTCTGGAACACTTAGGGAGTTGGTGCTTCCTTCTAGTGGGTGCTAGAGAAACCAACGAGTTGGTGCTCTCAACAAGTTGCATCTTGTTAAAGAATAGGTTGTAGCCTCATTTTGAGTTGGTGCTCAAAGAAAGATGATGTACAAAACTTAAAGATTTCCTATCATTCGAAGAAGAAGAGGTTTTCTCCCTTTATGGGTTTCCTCATGAATATTTTTCTCTATGTATATCATATGTGTGATTGATGTTTGTTATTTATGTTGTTCATGTCTTGATTAATCTTGATGATCACTTGGAGAAGGTTAATAATATTTTAATAGGCATAAAATTGTTTAAGAATAGTAACAACTGATTCATCCCCCCCACCCGCTCCCCCTCCCCCTCTCCGTTGTCTTAGTAATTCCAACAAAACATGGGAAACAAAGGGTATCAATTTCTTTAAAGATTTATCTATAATGACTGAGGAAGAAAAAATCCAAGTTCGGGCTTCACTTGATTCTTGGTATACTAATTGTACTTTTTCACATGATTTGATCAAGGAAACCAACACAAATTGTTTAGATCTTTGGGATCTAGCTATAGATATCATTTAAGATCATGAGATGCCTCATATTCAGTTTCTTGGTCAATCAATACCCTATCAAATTTCCTTGCAGATGTGAACCAATAAAGAAGCTCACGAGAAGATGGGATCACACAACTTAATTTCTAGAATATGGAAGTTGTCAAGGAGCTCATCACCAAATCAGAATCATGCATAAAGTCCATTGATTATTTCCTCTCAAAATTTAAATCAGAACATGAATAAATTTCTAAGGATATCTATTTGTGTAAATTGAATGTGGATTTTCTTCATCCACCTTTAATTTCATCAATGATTGAAAAACTCACTCAATGGAAATCACACATTCAAGATCAAGAGAGAAAAATAAATAGAGAAAATACAATTAGCGAGATATCTCTCTCTTTGATATCAATGATTAAATTAAGTTGACACGTGTAGAAGTCAGTTGAATAAAAAGAGGAATTTGTCCTCAATTTCAGGATCTTAATTACTATTTATTGTAATTGAAATATGGAGAAGGGGTTGGAAACTAGAGACTTAGACTTATATTTGTAGTTTGAATTAAATTTTGAAGACCTTGTCTTTTGATGAGTTCATTTATGAGTAATGTGAATTTGTGGTTTGCATTTTTGTTAATTATTTGCAAATTCCCTTGCTTTGGTTTCATGTCAATTATTTTCATAATTCTATGAACTTGTCAATTGATTGTATATCAAATAGGAGGTGCATTAGTTGTTATTAAGATTATTTTTATGATTGATTATAATTTGTGTATGTATGCTTACTGTTGATCTACTTTATGGATTTCTTCTAGACGCTTGTCAATGATCATTATCTTCTTTTATTTGATATTCCTCTTTAAATATTAAGTTTTTAGTCATAGGGAGAGGCATTTATATATGTTCAAATGATTTATTGCATACTGTAGATGAATAATTATCATTTTGAAGTTGGTATATGAGGTTGTTGTTTCTCATTTCTTTTCTTTAAAAAATACTTAAACTTTTCTTGGACTACCAATATCATGTAGATATAACTATTGTGATATATTCCTAGTAACAGTAGTTATTGTGCTCATGATTCTATGAGATAATTAATTTCTTATAGTCTTGAGAATAAATCATTCTTATCTACATTTTTAAATTAGCATTTTATTTCAATTGATATATGAGTAATAGATTAGTTCTTCTTCTTTGCAAATCTAGTTTAAATTAGATCAAATCTCAAATGATCAAGTATCTTATCCAAAGAGAAAATACCTTGAGTGGAAAACCAATCCCACATATCAGTTGGAAACTACCATCCCAATCGAAATCAAGTCTAATTGGGGCTTTTGATTGGGAAATTATCCCTTGTTGTAGGAGGGAATTTCCCCCCCTGTGAACAACACCTTGCCAAATTTTCCAACTCTTGATCATCGTCCATAAACAATCATTAATTTCCTTTGGATGCATGAAAATTTTCACCAATTTCTGCCAACTTCTGATCATCAACCATTGGCGATCAGTGATTTCCTTTGACTGAACCAAAATGTTCACCAAACTCACTAATCCGACCATCGACCATCAACAAGTTCTATTGGAAAACCAAAAACTTAGAATTTTTTTACCAATTCCCAGATGAATCTAGGCCATTTATCTCCCATTCAAAATGATCTTAACCATTGACTTGACAAACTTCACCCAACTCTGTCGATGAATCTCAAACTTCAATCTAATCCATTTCCCAGCTATCGAAAATGAATCTCGATTGTCGATTCTTTAACTTCACGAATTTGAGAAAATAAATTATGGTCGTCAATTCTTTAACTTCGCCAATATGTGAAAATGAATATTGGCCATTGATTCTCTTATTTTTTCAAAACTCTGAAAACTCATAATTTTTTAATCAATTTGCGATGAATTTGGACCGTTGATCTCAAAATCAACCACGATCTTGGCCATCAATTTATCAAACTCTCCCAGTTCTTCGGTCACCATTACAACATGAATTTTGATCTTCCAAGTCAAATTTATCCATGCAACCTACATATTGATTCCCTCTATCATCTCTTTGATAGTTCTAAGGTGTTTGAAACTTGAATTTGCTCACTAATTTAGGGATTTCTCTATGATATTTCACCATTTCCCCCCAAATTTGTCACAAATTGAAATATTTAACAATGAATTTTCCCAAATTTTCACTGGTTCTTGGTTCATATGGGTCCAGTGTTGAACCAAAATCTCTGATACCACTCTATAATGCACCCATTCCCAAGTTGGTTCATGCTACTACTAAAACGACCAAATAAATTTTTGATACCTCACTCTAAATGTGGAAATAACACACAACATGAAATTCAATTTGTTAGGGACCTAACCCCTCATTTAGGTAGAATAATATATTCTGATGTAATAAAGGTAAATATTAATCAGGCCTAGCAATAAGGAAGAATAATTCCAATGTAAGAAGACCTAATAGAAGCTTCCGCTTCTAGAAGGATCTTCCTCTAGATGGTTCTTTTGATAAACATATTTAGTATAAATAGGAGTTGAGGGTATGAGAATTTTTGTCTTGGATATTATTGTAATAGAGCTCTACTCGACTGGAGGTTGCCCCCTCGAAGAAGCAAGTGAACATTTCTCTCAGTAATCAAAGAGCTCTTTCTGGTGTTATTATGGTATCATTTTGGTATTATTGTGGTGTTGTTCTGGTTATATTGTTGTTCATATACCATTTCTATCATTTTATTTATGTTCTTCATACTTTTTATATCTGGAATATTACAAGTGGTATCAGATCACTTTCCTTGGCAAAAAAGTTGTGGGTTAATTTTTTTCAAGGTAGAGACATGTTCTGACATCTTTAAGCTACAAAGATATGTCATTACGTGCATAAACCCGCGGTTGGGAATTCATACATGCAAGAAATACAAGTGGTACTTAAGTGCACATCTATTGGCCACCCTTGTAACCCTTGTTGGTAACCCTTCGAGTGGTAGCGCATTAGAAAACACCTGTATACAGATCGACCTAGATTTCTTGAAGCCCTCTTTAGATAAACCAATCGGCCACCTGACTTCTATAGTGCCATCGAGAACAACACTTGGGAATATACTCTCTAGTACTTGGGTAGTCGGGTAGTACGGCTAAGGGCACGATCTAGCCTCCTTAGTTGGTGCCCTGAGATATTGGGCCGAGTACTACTGTTGGACCCCGCATGTATATCAGAGAGCTATAGCACAGGGAAAAGACTTGTCTATAGAACCCTTGAATACCTAAACTTTGGGGACAGAAACAAAAAACAACACAGACAAGATTTATTGGCACGCAACTGTGTCTCTTGCATTCGAGTTGCCAAATCACTACACATTTATTCGTGATTAATCATTTGGGAATTTTATCATTGTATTATTCTTCAGATAGGCCATTATTTGAGACCTATTCCATTGGATTTCTCTCTTCGCCCTTATCACATTCATACCTATCATTTTTAAGAAAATTGTTTGACCCCACTCACTCCTTTTCGGTTCCCTTGTCATCATGGCCCATACCCGTAGCCAAGACTTGGAAGCTCACTTCAATACCTTGCAATATAATTTCATAGAGACCCAACAAGAAGTGAGACAGTTCAGTGCCAATATTACCACCATCAATAAAAACATGCATTCCTCCATCACTGCCTCAATAGAGGAACTCAAACAAGACATTACTACCCAACTTGAATCTGTCTCTACGATGATCTGCATCAAGCTGCATATCCCTGCAGATCCTCCCTTATCTGACCCACCTTTGCATACCGAAGCTGAAACTTCCTCTCATTCCCATAATTTTCAACCCCATCACTTTCAATGTGACCTATGTCTTCCGCATGTGGATGTGACCAAATTTGATGGCTCAGATCCTACTGGTTGGGTAACTCAAATGGAACATTATTTCTCTTTGTACGACATTACAGATGAGTTGGACAAACTCCGGTATGGTGTTCTCCATCTAGATCAAGAATGTTGGCAATGGTGGCAATAGAGAAAACTTGATCGCCAAGGGTATATTGCTTGGACACACTTTGTGGCAAAGCTTTATGAATTCTTTGACACTGACACCAACCATTTATTTTGTTTGACAAAGTTGAAAGAATATGGCATAGTGGAAGAATTTATAGCTTCTTTTGAGCGACTGGCTTTTCCTACAGAGGGCATGTCTAATGCTTTTTTCCGAGAATGTTTTATCAGTGGCCTCAAGGATGATATTTGTGCCCATGTCCTCATGGCTTGGCCTCAAATTTGGGTGGAGGCTACTAAAAGAGATAAGGAAGCACAACAGGTTGTCTCTTCTCAAAACCAGAAACCCTCCTTTATTCCTCACACTAAACCAGTAAATCCCACTCCTCCTTTTACTCCACTAAAGATCCAAAAATTGACCAGGGCCGAAATAGTTGAACGCCAACTCAAAGGCCTTTTTTATAATTGTGATGACAAATATTTTATGGGACACAAGTGTAAGGAACAAAATATTTTTATGGCCATCTCGAAGGATGTTGAAACTCCCCTCATGTCTATGTCACCTGAACCCATAGACATAACCCCTCCCCCAGACCCTCCCGAACTAGAACCAATCATTTCCCTAAATGCTCTCACTGGCTTCTCTGCTCCCCAAACCCTCAAGATAATTGGTTACATCAAGCATAGGAAGGTCATCATTCTTGTTGATAGTGGAAGCACCCATAATTTTATTCATCGCCACATTGCCCAAGAAACTAATTTATATATCCATGCAATCAATAATTTCCAAATCATGATTTCCAATGGTGGGTCCATGAAATGTGGAGGGCGTTGTGAAAATGTGCATCTCCAAATTGGTGACTACCACTTGAAATATCATATGTTTTCTATCGACATGGGAATTTGTGACATTGTGTTGGGTGCAGACTAGTTAAGGACTTTGGGTCCCATTCTCATGGATTTTAAGGAATTAACCATGCAATTCGACCAGGAGGGCAAAAAATATAAGTTCCAAGGCATCACCATCGATTCCCCTGTGATCATTAGTTCCTATCACATGGAAAAGATGCTCAAAAAAGGTCATTCTGGTGTTATTTCCAAACTCCATGCCATACAAGCAACTGAGACACCCTCTATGTCGCATGACCTCCAATCCATCCTCTATAAACATCAAGTTGTTTTTTCCACTCCCCAAGGACTCCCTCCTTCCCATGGTGTTCATGATCATTCCATTCCCTTTGTCCCAGGAATCCTTCCTCCCAATATATGTCCCTATCGTCACCCCTTTTCCCAAAAAAATGAAACTGGTAAAATGGTTCAAGAACTACTAAACGCAGGTGTTATCCGCCCTAGTACGAGCCCCTACTCTTCTCATGTGGTCATGGTCCTTAAGAAAGAAGGTTATTGGCGCATGTGTCCTGACTTCCTCGCCCTCAACAAACTCACCATTAAAGATAAATTTCCCATTCCTATCATTGATGACCTCTTGGATGAATTGAGTGGCGCCCAGTTCTTTACTAAACTTGATCTTTGTTATAGCTACCACCAGATCCGTATGAAAGAGGCAGACATTCCTAAGACTTCCTTTAGAACTCATGAGGGCCACTATAAGTTTTTGTCCATGTCGTTTGGCTTGTGTAATGCTCCCTCCACTTTCCAAAGCCTCATGAATCATTTCTTCCGTCCTTTTCTCCACCATTTTGTCTTAGTTTTCTTTGATGATATCCTCATATATAGAAAAACCTGGATAAACCATATTTCTCATGTGGATCAATTTCTCCATCTACTCTCTCAGCACCAACTTTTCCTGAAACAATCTAAATGTGATTTTTGCATCTGAGAAGTCAAGTAATTGCGTCATCTCGTTGGCAAGGTCAAGGTTAGGGTGGATCCTAAAATGATTGAAGCTATGCAAGAATAGCCTCACCCAAAGACTCTCAAAATATTGCATGGATTTCTGGGCTTAATAGGTTATTATCGCAAGTTTGTTAAGAATTATGGAAAGATTGCGACACCTCTCACTGCACTCCTTAAAAATAATTCTTTCACTTGGACACTAGTAGTTGCTCAGGCTTTTCAAACCTTGAATATGGCCATGTGCACCACTCTAGTCCTGGCCCTTCCCGATTTCAAAAAGACCTTTGTCCTAGAATGTGATGCTTCAGGGAAAGGAATTGGCACTGTCCTTATGCAAGAGGGTCAACCTTTGGCCTTTACCAGCAAACAAATGTCTGAACGAAACTTGGGCAAATCAATCTATGAAAAGGAAATGTTGGCTATTCTACATGATGTTGATCTTTGGTGCCCTTATCTATTGGGGAAATGCTTCCAAATTAAGATAGATCATCAAAGGCTCAAGTATTTTCTGGAACAACACATTTCCTCCCTAGAGCAACAGAAATGGGTGACTAAGCTCTTTGGATATGATTATGAGATCATTTAAAATAAAGGAAAATACAATGTGGTTGTCGATGCACTTTCCTGAAAATATGAATATGAAGGGCCCCTTTTTTCTCTCTCCTTCATTGTACCAGATTGGCCCCAAACTATTCGCCAGGAATGGCTACAAGATCCCAAAAATTCACATCTGATACAACAATTGCAGTCCATTTTTCTAGTTTCCCCAGGGTACTCTTGGCTCCATGATGAGCTTCGATATAAAGGTCATTTGTATTTAAGTAAACAATCAAAACTTAAAACCACGGTACTTTCTGAGCTTCATGCTACACCCACAGCTGGGCACTCTGGGTTTACCAAAACCTATGGCAAGGTCAAACGTTCCTTTTTCTGGGATGGTATGAAACAAGAAATTCATAATTTTGTGGCTGAATGCGATGTGCGTCAATGCAACAAGGGAGAAATAGTCAAATCTCCTGGCACACTACAACCACTTTCGATTCCACCTGCTATTTGGAGGGATATCTCTATGGATTTTATTGTAGGATTAACTAAATGAGGAAATAAATCAGTCATCATAGTGGTAGTTGATAGTCTTTCCAAGTATGCTTATTTTTGTGATTTTCAACACCCATTTTCAACATCCACTTTGGCTCAAATTTTCATGGACCAAGTCTTCAAGCTTCATGGCATTCCCCATTCTATTGTTTCTGATCACGACCCAACTTTCACCATCAATTTTTGGCAAGAACTATTCAAGCTATAAGGAACCCAATTTCATATTAGCACAACTTATCATCCTCAGACTGATGGTCAAACCTAAGTTGTCAACAAGTGTTTGGAAACATATTTGAGGTGTTTTTCCTCGGAAAAGAAAAATCAGTGGGCTCAATGGTTACCACTAGCTTAATGGTGGTACAACACTTCATACCATACAACTACCCACATGACTCCTTTTGAAGTGGTATATGGACAAAATCCACCTTCAGTTCTCTCATATTTTCCAGGTGTATCGAAGGTCCAAGCAGTTGACCAAATGCTTACATTTCGAGAGGCTATTCTCCGTACCCTCAAAGAGAATTTGGTCATGGCCTAGAATCACATGAAGAAAAAAGAAGATCAAGGTCGCTCTGAATGTCAATTTGCATAAGGTGATCATGTGCTTCTTCGACTGCAACCTTACAAGAAAAATTCCTTCAAGGATGACCATTGTCATAAACTAGCGCCCAAATTTTATGGTCCTTATACTATTCTCAAGCGTGTGGGACAGGTGGCCTATCAGTTAGCTTTGCCCAGTCATTCTAAGCTCCATCCCTTTTTTCATATTTCTTTCTTAAAGAAGGTGATTGGAACTAAGTGCCAAAATCAAACCAACCTTCCCGAGTTGGACGAAGAAGGTTCCATTTGGCTACAAACACAAGTAGTTTTGGACCAGCGTGAGCGTCGTCTCCATTAGCGAACCATCAAGGAAGTTTTAGTCCAGTGGAAAGATACAAATCTAGTAGATGCCACTTGGGAACCAACTACCATTCTGCAACAATTTCCACATCTCAAGCCTTGAGGACAAGGTTGTTTTTAAGGGGGAGGACATGTTAGGGACCTAACCCCTCATGTAGATAGAATAATATATTCCGATGTAATAAAGGTCAATATTAATAAGGCCTAGAAATAAGGAAGAATAAGTCCAATGTAAGAATATCTAATAGAAGCTTTTGCTTCTAGAAGGATATTCCTCTAGATGGTTCTTTTGATAGACATATTTAGAATAAATAAGAGTCGAGGGTCTGAGAACTTTTGTCTTGGATATTATTGTAATAGATATCTTCTCGACTGGAGGTTTCCCCCTCGAAGAGGCAAGTGAACATTGCTCTCAGTAATCAAAGTGTTCTTTCTGGTGTTATTCTGGTATCATTTTGGTATTATTGTGGTGTTGTTATGGTTATATTGTTGTTCATCTGCCATTTCTAGCATTTGATTTCTGTTCTACATACTTTTTATATCTGGAATATTACACAAGCTTATACAATGGTCCATGATAATTAAAAAATGTAAATTAAAGTACTTAATCATGCACAACTACAACTAAACACATTCAACTACATAACTAGAAATTTGCATCCATCATTCTACTCACAGCATGCAATAATAACCAAAACATCTCAGAGTAAAATGCACAAAAACTATATCAAAAATTAACATGAATAAACACAACAAATAAAAAAACTTATCTTAGTAAGTATGCAACCCGCTCTAGAGGATGAAATTTCCTCCCAACCGCATAATTTCTATTCCAATTCTCAATAGAAAGTCAGCCCCAAGCTAGGGATATGAATCCACAAGAGACGATGGTCCCTAAGGTTGGCTATAGTCACCCTCTCAACAATCAATTTCCCACAATTGATTCAATTCCACCAGCTCTTTTCCCCACAACCTGCACAACCCAAGGGATGGGATCCGCCTTCACTGCACAAAGTCCCTCAGGCCTTCCCACTCCCCTCTAGGGATTCTAGCATGGTTTGGACAAAACATTTCTCTGATGGGACCTCAATAATTCTATATCTTCAACATGAATTTGCACAATAACAAAAAAAATGCTTCTCTTCACAATTTTCAAATAGAATATTGTTCATACACTACTTCTTGTGCACTGAAATCCAACGATGGTATGTCAATTGGTCGACACAATTCTATCAACACTTCAATGTAACCTGGTTATTAGTTTTGTCGGTGTAATGGGGTTGGATACCCCATGAAAATATTGATGTTGGATATCTAACACATCATTGTCTATTATGATGACAACCCTAAGGACCAAAATCTCATCAAAATTAGCAATTATTTCCAGTAGATACGTGTCATAAGTATGATGCAACTACATGTTACATATGTGACATCCATATAATAGATCAGATGGATATTAATGTGGGACCAAAAGTTGGATATATGACTCTCAAGTGCATCGAATATGCGATGTATATACAATGGATCTGACAGAGGTGCTATACCTCTAACGAATTGTACTGTTGGACTGTTCATTGGATATTCGACGGACACATTTGTTGAATAGAAAATGAAATTGTCAAATTTTTGAATTGTCAAATAGTCGATGAAATTGTGCATATTAAAAAAATAATGATAAGATTGCATTACATTGCTTCCACTTGAAGTGAAAAAATACTAGAGGTTCTCTAGGTCATGTGTGCTAGTAGATCCATCCTGGGAATTTTTTAATTTCCTCCAACCTACCATCTCATGACTTGGATTACATTTCCCCCATTTTGTGGATAATAATCTAGCGGTTATCCTTATTATCCCATCTATGTGTCCACTAAAGATGCCATTGAAATCATATCACCATCTCAATCTAACTTTGTGGTGGTAGTCTACTTGCATTATAAATTGGAAAGATATCTATGATCTGTCTACATAAGAAGAGGAAATTTTTCATTGAGGATTTAAATAACTTATGGTGTTCTCGGTGACTACTCGAAATGTGCATGTTACTTCTATAATTTCACCTAATCCCATTGCAATACCATTAACAAATGCTACCTGAATCAAACAAAGACAAATGAAATAAAGACATCAACTATTCCTACTGAAGTCATGTTCCTTGTTACTACATGAAGAAGACATGGTTGCTTCCAAGTTTCCTTCTCAACATTTATTAAGTTGATGACAAAACAAGCTTTCACATTAGACATCTTTCAGTTTCTTGGTCTCTAGCATTACATTATATGTATAACCAAGATGCAGATCCCATTATAGAAGCTTAGCTACAACATATCACAAATTCAACTACTTCAGGGCATTATCTTACTTCACATGAGGATATCATTACTCTTTCTTTCCTTTCATAAGTATTCTCTTTTATATATTCCACTGTACACATGAGCTGCAAATCCTAGCTACTACTTCCAATTGCGGATCCATGATCTTTTACATTCTTCAACTCTTCAACATTCTACAAAGATATTTTGGATTTAGAATTCAACATTCTTTCATTCTATAACTCTAAATTGGGGTTTCACTTTCCCCTCCCCCTTATTTTGGCACTGTATTCGGTGCATATACAAAATAAGAATACTTGGTTGCTTCCAAGTTTCCATCTCAACATTTTTAAGTTGCTGACAAAATAAGCTTTCACATTAGACATTCTTTTCATCTTCTTGGTCTATAAAATTTATTTATCTCTACAACCAAGCTGCAGAGCCAAGTTGGAGATCCCATTCCAGAAGCTTAGCTACAACATATCACAAATTCATCTACTTCAAGGCATTATCATACTTCACAATCATATATCATTACTCTTTCTATCCTTTCAGAAGTATTCTCTTTTATATATTCCAGTGTACATATGAGTTATAGATCACAACTTCAAATCCTAGCTTCTACTTCCGGCTATGGATCCTTGATCTTCTACATTTTTCAACTCTTCAACATTCTACAAGGATGTTTTGGCTTCAGAATGCAACATTCTGGCATTCTATAACTCAAAATTGGGGTATTACTTTCCCCTCTCCCTTATTTTGGCACTGTCCTCGATGCATATACAAAAGAAGAAGACTTGGTTTCTTCCAAGTTTCCATCTCAACATTTTTTAAGTTGCTGAAAAAACAAGCTTTCACACCATACATCTTCTTTTTAGCTTTTTGGTCTATAACATTTCTTTATCTCTATAACCAAGATGCAAATCCCATTCCAGAAGTTTAGCTACAACATATCACAAATTCATCTACTTCAAGTCATTATCATACTTCACAAGAATATCTCATTACTCTTTCTGTCCTTTCATAAGTATTATATTTTATATATTCCATTGTACATATGAGTTGTAGATCACATCTGCAGATCCTAGCTGCTACTTCCATCTTCAAATCTCTGAGATACTACATTCTTCAAATATTCAAATTTTTATAAGGATATTTTGGCTTTAGAATTCAACATTTTGGCATATTCTATAACTCAAAATTGGGGTATTAATTTCCCCTCCCCCTTATTTTGTCATTGTCCTCAATGCATATACAAAATAAGAATAATTGGTTTCTTCCAAGTTTCCATCTCAACATTTTTTAAGCTACGGACAAAACAAGCTTTCACATCAGACATCTTCTTTCAGCTTCTTGGTCTATAGCATTGCTTTATCTCTATAACCAAGATGGAGATCCCATTCTAGAAGCTTAGCTATAACATATTAAAAATTCATCTACTTCAAGGAATTATCATACTTCACAAGCAGATCTCATTACTCTTTCTATCCTTTCAGAAGTATTATATTTTATATATTTCGATGTACATATGAGTTGTAGATCACAGCTACAGATCCTATCTGCTACTTCCGGCTGCAGATCCCTGATCTTCTACATTATTCAACTCTTCAAAATTCTACAAGGATATTTTGGCTTCAAAATTCAACATTTTGGCATTCTATAACATACTCCATTTTTTTATGGCTAGTGTTTCCCATGACCATTGGTTTGTATGTTTCCAAACTTTGTTCAGGTACACATACACTTATTTTATTTGCTTAATTCATTTGATGTATAAAATTTTAATCATTACTTCCTATGCAAAGTTATCATGTTGTCCCGTGGTCTGGCCAAACATTAAGTTGGGGTGATTTTCCTTCGGTCAATATGATTGTCCATAAAAAGGAATTTAAACCTTTTTCTTGTCCTTGTTTCACAATAATATCATGACGAATGTTCCAATTCCCTAAATGATTATAATTTCATATCTTATGCATACATAATCATAATGAGATATCCCACACATGTTTATAATTCAATACCAAACCTTACCCTTGATGTGACATGCAAGGAATTCATACATGAAAAGGAATCTGTTGGATTCATTCCTTGTGTCTTTGCTCATTTCAAGTTATTCCTTGCTGCAAATTCCACAACAGTTCACAAGTTATCTTATTGTTGACCACTTGAGTTGTTCTGATGGGAGGACCCCCAACCCTCCATGAACCCCTAGGTGTTTTGATGGTGTATCAACATGATCAAACAATCGAAATATTCGAACAAATGGGTTGGTTGGGGTATTTTTCATCAATTACAGGGATTTGACATTGAAATTTCCATCGAATTCACCCAAGGTCTACATGGTTTAGTGGATAGAGTCAGGGGTATTGAAATTCCAGTGACTGAGGAGTCTATTTCAAGAGTAACATGTTAGCTACTGATGGGGAGATATGGTTTAATAGTCGAGTATATTATACTGATATGAAATATGAATTTTTTATGGGAACCAATGAGCATTTGCATGGAGGCCCAAAGGGAATTCTCGAGAGCTCATTAGCTTAACCCTAGTGACATGTTGTCATGTGTGTTTAGAATTTTTTTACTTGTGAGGGTCAATATAAGTTATTGTGTGGCTACCATTTTTTATTACCGGTTCATATGAGGCACCATAGGTATGTGAACATTCCCTATTTCTTGTTGAGGTCCTTAGAATTGATGAGTTCCAAAGAATAAGAAAACCATAATCCAGTCAGAAGTATAACCCTTCATGGGTTCATTAAATTGTTGGTATGTGATGCTTTGTCTACCATCGGAAGAAATTGGGACTCTTTGTTTTCTGAGGAACATGCACAAGAAGCTTTAGTCGAGGAAGAGGAGTATATATAGGAAAGAGAAGCAGATATGTGTATGGTTGCAGAAGTTGTTGATCCATCCTCATAGGTTCCTGATCAAGCATAATATCTTGATGAAGAAGAGATGTTAGTTGAGGAAGAGAAGCAATCAAAAGGATATGGAGCATGAAAGAATGTGGCTGCAGAAGCTATAGAAGTTACAAAAGTTGCAGGTCTACTATCCAGGGTTCAAAAGGAAGAAAAGATAACATAATTAAAAAATGAAACTTTAGTATTGTGAAGGTCGTTGCGACTGATACAAAAAGAATCATGGAATGTTCCTAAAAAGTCATGTACACCTTGCAAAATGGAGGAAATTTTTTAGGGACCCGTAATTATTTTTGATGAATAAGAATATGAATCCTTTGGAGAAGTTGGTGTGGTTATAGAATATGTGGATTTGGGAAAACTAGTTATCAAATTGAGACATAAAATTAAGAAACTCTCTACTGTAAGTAAGACACCCCTATATTGTAATTCACATTATCAACAGGCCTATCAAAATATGAAACAAGTTAATATTAAATTGCTCAAAAGAAATCACAAATTAAGGGCAGAATTGGGGCAATTAAATGAGAAATTGAATCTATATGAGTGTCGTGAGGGTTTAAACTTTTTGTTCTAGGAAATCAAAAAAGTAGATCATTTGTTGTTGCTGGCTTAAATGGTCTACTCACGGGTTGTAAGACTCAAGGTTCGGTTTAACTATGACCAACAAACCCACAAGATACCGTCCCTTTCTGCATCACTTGCTTGTGCAGATGAAGTCTCACCCAAGGTATCGATTGGGACTGCAAGAACCAGGCTTCTACAGTAGTAAGGGAAAGGGAGGCAGATATCCGAGTCATTGTACCTTCTTCTAGCTTATGTATGTTCTTCATTATTACAGTCATTCATGAATATTGCACCGTGATCAATACATAAAATAATTCTAGTCTACGAAGTATAGAAACATCATTAATAAACCCACATAGACAAGTAAAGAACACAAGACATGATATTATCTCTAAACTCTTTCTTTATTCATATTTCATCTTACCAACTGACTACTACATTCATGACTCTTGCATAATATTCAACCTCACCGCTCAGTCTCTCTCTATCTCCCAACCTATTACATATTTATACCCAAAATCAAGGGCTTAAATCCATATTCTATCTATCCCAAATATAGCCCATTACAATGCATGGCATGGCCAACTTTAGTTAACTAGTTGTTTGATTTCTTCTATTTTTCGCTCTTTATGCAACTTTTCTGTGGTTCTTCTATTTTTGGAATGTCACACTGTCATCCTTCACACTTTATTCTCTCACTCCCTTGCTTTATTCTTTTGTCTGTGTGTTGTCTTCCTCCTACGTGCTTATGTTCTTCTGTGCACTTTCTTCCTTTTGTGTGCTTTCTTTATTCTGTGCATTTTCTTCCTTCTATGCATTTTCTTTATACTTACATTTTTCTCCTAAATTTCATCCAAAACTGTCTGTCCAACAGTTTTCATCATATTTTCTTGATGACAAAAAATAGAAATAAAATCGACTACCGGAAGGAGGAGAAAAGAAAAAGGGCAAAGAAATCACTACTACATATTGAAATATTTGTGAAGACTATTTGCGATGAAAGTACCCTTTCGTCACAAAATTCAAGAGAAAAAGTTCAAGTTTTCAATTTTGTTATAAATACAGCACGTATTCATCGCTCTCTCGATGGAATCAAACTTTCGTATGTTTTGCGACGATCATGAAGATAGTGGACGATCATCTCTATTTCAACGAATGTGTGAATTCGTTGCAAGAGAGACACTAACTATTGACCGTTACACTATTTGATACAGTCCATATTGACCGTTATACTATTTGACAAAGTCTAAATTGATTTGGTCAACTTTTGTCGCAAGAACGACGATATGACCGTTATACTCTTTGGAAAAGTCAACAGTGATTTGGTCAATGTTCGTCCCAATTGCAACGACAGTGACCTATAAATATTTTACGATTTAAATATGTTGCGACAATATTTCTATAACAACGATAGTTTCGAAAGGGTATTTTTGTGTGGAAGTTGTGTGGAAGAATGTCGCAGAATATAATTAGAGGTGGAGAAAAAAGTAAAGCGGGTGAAAGGGTGATGGTAGATGTTATTTCCCTTCCAAAAAATGTTGCCTCATACGTCCTGTAAGAATTTTAATAGCAACAGCTACAAAACATTGTAGGAAATATAGGCACATTGATGGTGGATCGAACGAATATTGTCCCATGGTAATTAGCTATATATTCATTATCTATTTTTAAATTGTCAATTTTCTATAAAATTATATATATGTATATATATTGTTTGAATTTTTGTTATAGTACACACTAATTTTGCATGATTGTTTGTAATTATAAAGTTAGAGTTTCCCTCTAACTTTCCGTAGAATATTGCACCAAGTAGTAGTAGAAATGATGTTGTACAAGCTGAGGAACATGATCAAGCAAATGAGGATCTCATGGAATAAGATGATGGGACAAATCAAGTTAATGATCCCATGTAAGAAGATGATGGGATAAATCAAATGATCCAAGATTTGTTTTCGCGGGCGGATGAGGATGGGGACAGTGATGGTATTTATGATGAACCTCTATTAGAAAAGGAAAATAAACGACTTTATGAAGGATCAAGAGAAAATCTTATCTCTGATACATTGCTGCTAGTGAACTTAAAGGTTATGAATAATTTGTCGAACACTTGTATGACATAGATCCTAAGGTATGTAATATGTTTCATCTCATATTATACGTAAATGTTGATTTTTTTCTATTTGTTTTTAGTGTTAATTAATGTGTAAAATAAGAATGCAATTTTACGATTAATATTCTTTACATTAACTAGTTATTTGTTATGTTGTAGATTGTTAGGTGAATTTTTGTTACTATCGTCAAATATTTTACCTCGCACATATCAAGATTTGCATGCCATTCTGAAAGACATTGGAATGGATTATCAAACTATAGATGCATTTCCTAATGATCATATTATATATTATGGACAACATGCTTCGAAAACAGAATGTCTACAATGTCTTATTAGTAGATATCGAACCGATCAAGTAACAAAAAGGGTGCCTCAAAAGGTTCTTCATCATATTCCCATAATTCCACGTTTGCAACAATTGTTCATGTGTGAAAGCATAGCACAATTTATGGATTACCATGCACGTAACATAAGTGGATGTGGTTTTCTTCGAAAGCCTGCCGATGGTTCTGCATTTAGGGAAATTGAGGAAAAAGGGGCATATTTCAAAGATGAACCTCGTAATGTTAGGCTTTCATTGGTAGTTTATGGTGTTAATCCATTCAAAGATCTTAGGTCTATTTTCTTAGTGTGTCCTATTTTTGTTATCAACAATAACATTCATCCTTGGATGTCAATAAAGAGGGAGCACATAATGTTGACAATGATTGTTCCAGGTATTTGTTTACATTAATTTTTTGAATGTAACATTTTCATTTGTTTCATTTTTTGCATAATATATTTTGTTTATTTATTTACTTATATATACATGATATCATGGTTATAGTAATTATGTGTAATTTTAAAAAATTAGGTAAGTACCAGGTTAAATATATGAATGTATATTTCGAGCCTCTTATCAACGAGCTACTAAAGTTATGGGAAAGGTGGTGTTTGATGAGTATAGGCACCTCCTCCCTAAGAAACATAGGTATCTTACTACTAAAAAACATATTTTCAATGGGAAAGAAGAGACTGTTTTAAAACCACAAAGAATGACACCTCACCTATGGAGGTTGGAATATAATAGAAATCATCAAGGTACTCAATTTCTTTATGTATCGTAGATCATGTAATGTTTTGAATGTTTATTTTAATTATTGAATTTATTTTACCATATTTGATAATTATTTTTGTGATTTCTTTTATGCTTCATGAAGGCCGCCATCATGAAGGTATTAATAATGGGCTGCCATGAGGAATGAAATGTTATCCCACAAAATTCATGAGGTTTCCCTACTATGAGGAGCTAAAAATAGCTCATTTGTTTGATACAATGCATATCGGGAAGAATGTGACAAAAACATTATGGCGAATCATAGATGGTAGGAGGGACAAAGAAAATATTGTCAAAATTTGTACTGACATTCAGGAAGCCAATCATGAAATGTGAAGTGTGATCCGATCAAATAGATCATATGGACTAGACCGAAATAACCTTCCATGGTTATTAACAAAGAAACAAAGCAATGATGTAAAGAGGTCATTCAAAGAATTAAATTTCCCACGGGTTTTGCTTCAAACATAAATAACATCTTAACGAAGAAAGGTGAATTTGGTGGGGTAAAAACACATGATTGGCATACCTTCATTAAGGTAATAATTTTGGTATACATATTTATATATATTGGCCTTATACATCTTTTATGTTTTATTTTATTTTTGTCTACTTTGGTCAAAACAAATAACGATTCATTTTTTTGTTACAGTATGTTCTACTGCTATCTCTCCCAAACGACTTTGAAAACAACGTCAAATAAGTTATATATGATCTTGGGAAATACATGAGGTAAGTAGTTGTGATTTATATGCAAAATTTTCTTTCAAATTATTGTTGTACTTAATGAC
>SNQJ01S0062096.1:52665-65268 GCA_010110895.2 Picea sitchensis
TTAGACAAAGAGCACGTACTGAGGGTTCTATGGTGGAGGGATATATGGTATATCAATCCATGGTGTATCTTAGTCAGTATCTTCCTAAATTAGCAGTGCCAACTATGCATGCAATGGATCGCATTTGGGATGTGAACTCCATAAAAAAATTTGAAGATCAAGAGCGTCTGTTGGGGAAAGGTAGAATGAAAAAAATGAGATGTAATATATTAATAATTGTGGAGATTTATATTAATAATACATATAAAGTTTCATTTTTTGTGTATATGATCATACTCATTAATATATTAATATAATTTATTTCAAAAAATATTAATACTTATAACCTGCATGGACGTTATAACTAATATTTAATATTGGTGAATTATGATTTTTTGATTCAATTTCTCAAGAGTGGGATGCACTACATTTATACATTGCAAACAATCTTGACTGGATGAATGCATGGATTCAAATATGTAAACAACATAATGGAGGTAGGTTATCATGGCAACAACTGTCTGAATTGGTTAGAGAAGCTCGTCGTAACGAAGTTGCCAATGTTACGCAAAGGGAAATTGATTTAACATATGGTTTGAAAGATGGACAGGTAAGCAAATTCACCCATTGTATTCAGTTATTTTATATTATATTAATGTGACTACATGTGTACTGTATTTTTCAGATACTTTTGAATTTATATAAATATATATGTTAATTTATTAATTGACAATGCATCTTTTACATATCTGGCATATTGCAGTTGAAACACCACAAGGCTATGTGGTGCAATGGTCGTAAATTTCACATCAAACAATTGGATGAAACCAGGAAAAATTCTGATAGTGGGATAACTGCAGTATTCCAGGTCACTAATGTTTCCTCTAGGAGTGACAAACATCCCCGACAATATGAAAATATATACTATGGGTATTTAAACGATATACTTGAGTGTGACTTTAATTCCTTCAAATTAGTTATGTTCGATGTCAAATGGTATAGGTTACGAATGCATGAACGCGATGAGGAAATAATTGTTATTCAACATGCCAACGGATTTCCAATGATTAAAAAAATGGTGTTTGAAAGAGGACACGATCGCTATGTTTTTCCAAGCCAATGTGAACAGGTCTTTTACTCAAATGTTCCAGGTGAGAGGGATTGGCCATTTGTTGTTAGATATGATACAAGAGGAAGGCCAATTAAGTATACTCATTTACATGAAGAAGATAACATTGAAGATCAAGAAGATGATTCACCATATCAGACAGATCTGGAAGATCATGCGAGGCTGACAGATGAACAAGACTAAGAAGATCATGATCCAGGCGTAGGAGACAATATTGCAATTCTTAATGATGATGTCGATGAAAATATGCTTGAAAATGACATTGATGACAATGATGATATCGTCAATACTTTCAACATCGTTTCTGAACCGGATGATGATACAGATGTCAAGTTTGATGAAGAAGATCAAGATACAGAATAAGGATGATTACACAAATGTTGAAGTTGGATTAGGTACGTGACTATATAATATTTTAATTTGTATGAATTATTCTCTTAAAATAATTTACTTATAATGTCATGGGTTAATTACATGTTTTTAAGTTTTATGCAACATTTTTATATCCTATGTTACATGTTGTTTAGTTATTATGTGAAACCTAAAAATAGTTTCCAATATACTAAAGTACGTGGTAAACTAAAAATATCATTTACAAACACATAATTTCATGTACCTTCATTGATTTTTGTTTTTGTGGTTTCTATGCATGAATCTTAATAGAACGTTGCTTTCAATTATTTTCTATTTTATAGATTGGGTATTGGGGATCAATTGAGAGTGATGTGAGGGGGAGGGGAGGGTCCATATGAGATTCCACCTTCACATGGTTGGCCTTGTTCAGTAGCGGATACATTATTCTTGAAACCAAGAGAACCTCTTTCATTTTTATACCATCATGATCGTAGATGTCATCAATATTGTTGTCATAGTATTTCATCAACTAAGTTTCAATGAATGTGTTTTTCATTTCTATAGAATTTTTGTTGAAACCCTATTTTTCTTTCAAAGTGCACAAATTGGTTGACGCAATTTTTAAGTTTGCATCAATCTTTCTTCATTTTTCTTTCAGGTTCTACATTAATGTATATACAATGTATCTATGTCATAGTTGTGATGAAAATTACCTCCTTTTTGTTGATTTCTTAATCAACACCATAAAAATACTCCATTGTAGTACTAGATGCGGGGACGTGTGTACTGTCGAATGAAATTTACAAGGAACAAGGAACGGAAATTGTTCTAGGACTAGGCATGGGAAACAATGACCTATGAATGGGGCCAACGTTGAAATTTTTTCAAACTATTTTTGTATGCACTGAAATTTGACATGGATAGACTATGTTCATGCCTTAACTATATGGGAGGGTTTCTAGACTCAAATTTGACTCACAAACCCACTTTCTTGCATCATCAATTCATCATGTGAACCATAAACCCTATTTTCATATGTTCTAGTAGATATGTTAATGATTCCTAACTTCATATTTGTATTTGACTCAAGGTACAACTAGCTTGCAAAGTATCAAATTTTAATTTCAAGTTGATAAACCAAATATCAAATGAATCCTAATTAAAACCATCAAGTGTTGGAATTTGTCATTTAAGTGTAGTGTCATGTAGGTATCTTTTAAAACATAGAGAGAGTAGTCTCTATAGAAGTAGAGAAATATATTGATATTGGATTCTCTTCTAAGTTGATGTTGATTGTTTTAACCTTCAAGAATAGGTACTAGAGGATAAAATCAAGGATAATTTAGTACCCATCACTTATGCAAACATTTTCTTTGGCAAGAGAGCCAAAGAAGGGAATTCGTCGGCAAGAGACAAGGAAAGGATACCGTTGCTAGAGTGACAAGTGTAAATAAGTTTGGGACAAATTAGCTATACTATCGACGAAAAAATTTCGTTGATGGTATAGCTAATTCGTCACAAGAATATTTACATGGGATAAACAAAGGAAATGGATGATGTGGTTCCCATTATATCTTATTCATCTCAAGTATCTTCAAATGTACACATGGGATACAATTTTTCGCCTTTCTTCATTTTTCTTTAAAGTTCTACATTAATGTATATACAATGTATGTGTGTCATAGTTGTCATGAAAACTCCCCTTTTTTCGTTGATTGCTTAATCAGCACCATAAAAATATTCCCTTGCAGTACTAGATGTGGGGACGTGGGTACTTTCAAACTGAACAGAAATTGTATTAGGACGAGACACGAGCAACAGTGACCTGTGAATGGGGCCAACATTGAAATGTTTTCAAACTGTTTTTTGTATGCAATGAAATTTTACATGGATAGACTATTCGCATGCCTTAATGATATGGGAGGATTTCTGGACTCAAAGTTTACTCAAACACCCACTTTCTACCAACATCAATTCATCATGTAAACCATAAACCATAATTTTCTTTCAAATTATACAAATTGGTTGATGCAAGTTTTAAGTTTTCATCAATCTTTCTTCATTTTTCTTTCAGGTTCTACAACAATATTGTATATACAATGTATCTATGTCATATTTGTGATGAAAAATCCCTCTTTTTCATTGATTGCTTAATCAACACCATATAAATACTCCCTTGCATTACTAGATGCGGGGACGTGTGTACTGTCAAATGAATTTTATAAGGAGCAAGGAATGGAAATTGTATTAGGACTAGACACAACAACAGTGACCTGTGAATGGGGCCAATGTTGAAATTGTTTCAAACTATTTCTATATGCACTGAAATTTGACATGGATAGACTATTCACATGCCTTAACAATATGGGAGGGTTTTTGGACTCAAATTTGACTCACACACCCACTTTGTTCCATCATCAATTCATCATGTAAACCATAAACCCTAATTTTCTTTCAAAGTACATAAATTGGTTGACACAATTTTTAATTTTTCATTAGTATTTCTTCATTTTTCTTTTAGGTTCTACATTAATGTATATACAATGTATCTGTGTCATAGTTGTGATGAAAAATCCCTCGTTTTCATTGATTGCTTAATCAACACCATAAACATACTCCCTTGCAGTACTAGATGTGGGGACGTGTGTAATTTCGAATGAATTTTACAAGGAACAAGGAATGGAAATTGTACTAGGACTTGACACGGGAAACAGTGACCTATGAATGGGGCCAACGTTGAATGTTTTTCAAACTATTTCTGTATGCACTGAAATTTGACATGGATAGACTATCTTCATGCCTTAACAATATGGGAGGGTTTCTGGACTAAAATTTGACTCACACACCCACTTTCTTCCATCATCAATTCATCATATAAACCATAAACCCTAATTTTCTATCAAAGTACACAAATTGGATGACGCAAGTTTTATGTTTTCATCAGTCTTTCTTCATTTTTCTTCCAGGTTCTACATTAATGTATATACAATGTATCTGTGTTGTAGTTGTGATGAAAAATCCCTCTTTTCCGTTGATTTCTTAATCAAAACCATAAAAATACTCCTTTACAGTACTATATGCGGGGACATGTGTACTTTCGAACTAATTTTACAAGGAACAAGGAACAGAAATTGTACTAGGACTAGACATGGGCAACAATGACCTATGAATGGGGCCAACGTTGAAATTTTTTCAAATTGTTTCTGTATGCACTAAAATTTGACATGGATAGACTATTTTCATGCCTTAACGATATGGAAGGGTTTCTAGACTCAAATTTGACTCACAAACCCACTTTATTCCATCATCAATTCATCATGTAAACATAAACCCCAATTTTCTTTCAAAGTACACAAATTGGTTGATGCAAGTTTTAAGTTTTCAACAGTCTTTCTTCATTTTTCTTTCAGGCTCTACATTAATATTGTATATACAATGTATCTGTTTCATATTTGTGATGAAAAATCCCTCTTTTTCATTGATTTCTTAATCAACAACATAAAAATACTAGACACGAGCAACAATGACATGTGAATGGGGCCAACGTTGAAATATTTTCAAACTATTTCTGTATGCATTGAAATTTGACATGGCTATCCACGCGCCTTAACGATATGGGAGGTTTTATGGACTCAAATTTGACTCACACACCCACTTTCTTCCATCATCATATGATCATCATGTAAACCATAAACCCTATTTTTCATATGTTCTATTAGATATGTTAATGATTCCTAATTTCATATTTTTATTTGACTCAAGGTACAACTAGCTTGCAAAGTATCAAATTTTAATTTCAAGTTGATAAACCAAATATGAAATGAATCCAAGAATCATTTTATATCATCGCAAGAGAGACAAATGTAAATAATTTTGCGATGAATTAGCTATACTATCAACGAAAAAAGTTCGTCAATAGTATAGCTAATTCATCGCAAGAATGTGTCTTTGAATGGTGTTACATGGTTTGCAAGGAGTGTAGGGATTATATGGTGCAATTTAGTGTAGTATATAAGAACAATCTCTATGCCAAACCTCAAAATGGATAGTTCCATATCTTGTTCATAAGACATATATTCTTTGTATGTTTCCTTTGTGGTGGCTCAAGCCCTCACACATGATGCATGACAATGAAATGTAACAATTTGACTATTGAATGATAGTGTTATGTCACCCATGGTAGTTAAGGAAATAACATAAGGTTCTTAGGTCCTATTTGAATCTTCTTAAAATTGAGATTTGTTACATAGTCCTTGAAAAAAGAAAAAAGACTTATGTAGAGGATATTTGGTCTTTATGTGGGACATTTTATTCCATTAGTATGTTTTGTACAAAACGAATGGATCTTGAGGACTACACCATGGTCAAGGAACAAAAAACATTAGGAACTTAGGACCAAAACAAAGATTTTGTAGTACTAGATGCGAGGACGTGTGTATTTTCGAAACGAAATTTACAAAGAACAAGGAACAAGGAACAAAAATTGTTCTAGGACTAGACACAGGCAACAGTGACCTGTGAATGGGGCCAACGTTGAAAGTTTTTCAAACTGTTTATGTATGCATTGAAATTTGACATGGATAGACTATTCACATGCCTTAACGATATGAGAGGGTTTATGGACTCAAATTTGACTCAGACACCCACTTTATTCCATCATAAATTGATCATGTAAACCATAAACCCTAATTTTCTTTCAAATTACACAAATTGGTTGACGCAAGTTTTAAGTTTTCATCGGTATTTCTTCATTTTTCTTTTAGGTTCTACATTAATGTATATACAATGTATCTATGTCGTAGTTTGAAAAATCCCTCTTTTTTTTTTATTGCTTAATCAACACCATAAAAATACTCCCTTGTAGTACTATATGCAGGGACGTGTGTACTATCAAACTAATTTTACAAGGAACAAGGAACGGAAATTGTACTAGGACTAGACACGGGCAACCGTGACCTATGAATGGGGCCAACGTTGAAATTTTTTCAAACTATTTTTGTATGCACTGAAATTTGGCATGGATAGACTATTCACATGCCTTAACGATATGTGAGGGTTTCTAGACTGAAATTTGACTCACACACCCACTTTATTCCATCATCAATTCATCATGTAAACCATAAACCCTAATTTTCTTTAAAAGTACACAAATTGGCTGACACAAGTTTTAAGTTTTCATCAGTCTTTCTTCATTTTTGTTTCAAGTTCTACATTATATTGTATATACAATGTATCTATGTCATATTTGTGATGAAAAATCCCTCTTTTTCACTAATTTCATAATCAACACCATAAAAATACTAGAGACGGGCAATAGTGACATGTGAAGGGGGCCAACGTTGAAATTTTTTCAGACTATTTTTGTATGCATTGAAATTTGACATCGATAAACTATTTGCATGCCTTAACGATATGGGAGGGTTTATGGACTCAAATTTGACTCACACAACCACTTTCTTCCATCATCATATGATCATCATGTAAACCATAAACCTTATTTTTCATATGTTCTAGTAGATATGTTAATGATTCGTAATTTCATATTGGTATTTGACTCAAGGTACAAATAGCTTGAAAAGTATCAAATTTTAATTTCAAGTTGATAAACCAAATATGAAATGAATCCAAGCATCATTTGATATTGTCGCAAGAAAGACGAATGTAAATAATCTTGTAATGAATTAGCTATACTATCGACGAAAAACGTTCGTCGATAGTGTAGCTAATCCGTCGCAAGAATGTGTCTTTGAATGGTGTTACATGGTTTGCAAGGAGTGTAGAGATTATATCGTGCAATGTAGTGTAGTATATAAGAACAATATCTATGCCAAACCTCAAAATGGATAGTACCATATCTTGTTCATAAGACAAATATTCATTGTATGTTTCCTTTGTGGTGGCTCAAGCCCTCACACATGATGCATGACAATGAAATGTAACAATTTGACTATTGAATGATAGTGTTATGTCACCCATGGTAATTAAGGAAAGAACATAATGTTCTTATGTCCTATATGAATCTTCTTAGAATGGAGATTCGTTACATAGTCCTTGAAAAAAGACAAAAGACTTATCTAGCGGATATTTGGTCTTTGTGTGGGACATTTTATGTCATTAGTATGTTTTGTACAAAAATAATGGATCATGGGAACTACACCATGGTCAAGGGAAAAAACAAATTAGGACCTTAGGACCAAAACAAATCTTTTGCAGTACTAGATGCGAGGACGTGTGTATTGTTGAAATAATTTTACAATGAACAAGGAACAAAAATTGTTCTAGGACTAGACACGAGCAACAGTGACCTTTGAATGGGGCCAACCTTGAAATTTTTTCAAACTATTTATGTATGCACTAAAATTTGACATGGATAGACTATTCACATGCCTTAATGATATGGGAGGGTTTCTTGACTCAAATTTGACCCACACACCCACTTTATTCCATCATCAATTCATCATGTAAACCATAAACCCTAATTTTCTTTCAAAGTACACAAATTGGTTGACGCAAGTTTTAAGTTTTCATCAATCTTTCTTCATTTTTCTTTCAGGTTCTACATTAATGTATATACAATGTATATGTGTCATAGTTGTGATGAAAAATCCCTCTTTTTCGTTGATTGCTTAATCAACACCATAAAAATACTCCCTTGTAGTACTAGATGCGGGGACGCGTGTACTGTCGAACTAATTTTACAAGGAACAAGGAACATAAATTGTACTAGGACTAGACACAGGCAACAATGACCTGTGAATGGGGCTAACGTTGAATTTTTTTTCAAACTATTTATGTATGCACTCAAATTTGACATGGATAGACTATTTGCATGCCTTAACGATATGGGAGGGTTTATGGACTCAAATTTGACTCACACACCCACTTTCTTCCATCATCAATTCATCATGTAAACCATAAACCCTAATTTTCTTTCAAGGTACACAAATTGGTTGATGCAAGTTTTAATTTTTCATTAGTCTTTCTTCATTTTTCTTTCAGGTTCTACATTAATATTGTATATACAATGTATCTGTGTCATAGTTGTGACAAAAAATCCCTCTTTTCCATTGATTTCTTAATCAACACCATAAAAATACTAGACACGGACAACAATGACATGTGAATGGGGCCAACGTTGAAATTTTTTCAAGTTGTTTCTGTATGCATTGAAATTTGACATGGATAGACTATTCACATGCCTTAACGATATGGGAGGGTTTCTGGACTCAAATTTGACTCACACACCCACTTTCTTCCATCGTCATATCATCATGTAAACCATAAACCCTATTTTTCATATGTTCTAGTAGATATGTTAATGATTCCTAATTTCATATTTGTATTTGACTCAAGGTACAACTAGATTGCAAAGTATAAAATTTAAATTTCAAGTTGATAAACCAAATATGAAATGAATCCAAGAATCATTTGATATCATCGCAAGAGAGACGAATGTAAATAATCTTGTGACTAATTAGCTATATTATCGACAAAAACAATTCATCGATAGTATAGATAATTCGTTGCAAGAATGTGTCTTTGAATGGTGTTACATGTTTTGCAAGGAGTGTAGGGATTATATGGTGCAATGTAGTGTATTTTATAAGAACAATCTCTATGCTAAACCTCAAAATGGATAGTACCATATCTTTTTCATAAGATAAATATTCTTTGTATGTTTCCTTTGTGGTGGCTCAAGCCCTCACACATGATGCATGACAATGAAATGTAACAATTTGACTATAGAATGATAGTGTTATGTCACCCATGGTTAAGGAAATATCATAAGGTTCTTAGGCCCTATTTGAATCTTCTTAGAATTGAGATTCGTTACATATTCCTTGAAAAAAGAAAAAAGACTTATGTAGCGGATATTTGGTCTTTGTGTGGGACATTTTATGTCATCAGTATGTTTTGTACAAAAATAATGGATCTTGGGGACTACACCATGGTCAAGGGACAAAACAAATTAGGACCTTAGGACCAAAACAAAGCTTTTGCAGTACTAGATGCGAGGACGTGTGTATTGTCAAACAAATTTTACAAGGAACAAGGAACAGAAATTGTTCTAGGACTACACATGGGCAACAATGACCTGTGAATGGGGCCAACGTTGAAAAATTTTCAAACTATTTCTGTATGCACTAAAATTTGACATGGATAGACTATTCGCATGCCTTAACGATATGGGATGGTTTCTGGACAAAAATTTGACTCACACACCCACTTTATTCCATCATCAATTCATAATGTAAACCATAAACCCTAATTTTCTTTCAAAGTACAGAAATTGGTTGACACAAGTTTTAAGTTTTCGTCAGTCTTTCTTCATTTTTATTTCAGGCTCTACATTAATGTATATACAATGTATCTATGTCATAGTTGTGATGAAAAATCCCTCTTTTTCGTTGATTGCTTAATTAACACCATAAAAATACTCCCTTGCGGTACTATATGCGGGGATGTGTGTATCGTCGAACTAATTTTACAAGGAACAAGCAACGGAAATTGTACTAGGACTAGACACAGGCAACAGTGACCTGTGAATGGGGCCAACGTTGATTTTTTTTCAAATTGTTTCTGTATGCACTAAAATTTGGCATGGATATACTATTTGCATGCCTTAACTATATGGAAGGGTTTATGGATTCAAATTTGACTCACACACCCACTTTATTCCATCATCAATTCATCATGTAAATCATAAACCTTAATTTTCTTTCAAAGTACACAAATTGGTTGACGCAAGTTTTAAGTTTTCATTAGTCTTTCTTCATTTTTATTTCAAGTTCTACATCAATATTGTATATAAAATGTATCTGTGTCATAGTTGTGACGAAAATCCCTCTTTTTCATTGATTTCTTAATCAACACAACAAAAATACTAGACACAAGCAACACTCACATGTGAATGGGGCCAACGTTGAAATTTTTTCAAATTGTTTCTGTATGCATTGAAATTTGACATGGATAGAATATTCACATGCCTTAACGAGATGGGAGGGTTTCTGGACTCAAATATTCCATCATCATATCATCATGTAAACCATAAACCCTATTTTTCATATGTTCTAGTAGATATGTTAATGATTCCTAATTTCATATTTGTATTTGACTCAAGGTACAATTAGCTTGAAAAGTATCAAATTTTAATTTCAAGTTGATAAACCAAATATGAAATGAATCCAAGCATCATTTGATATCGTTGCAAGAGAGACGAATGTAAATAATCTTGTGATGAATTAGTTATACTATCGACGAAAAATGTGTGTCGATAGTATAGCTACTTCGTCACAAGAATGTGTCTTTGAATGGTGTTACATGGTTTGCAAGGAGTGTAGGGCTTATATGGTGCAATGTAGTGTATTCTATAAGAACAATCTCTATGCCAAACCTCAAAATGGATAGTACCATATCTTGTTCATAAGACAAATATTCTTTGTATGTTTCCTTTGTGGTGGCTCAAGCCCTCACACATGATGAATGACAATGAAATGTAACAAGTTGACTATTGAATGATAGTGTTATGTCACCCATGGTTAAGGAAAGAACATAAGGTTCTTAGGTCCTCTTTGAATCTTCTTAGAATTGAGATTCGTTACATATTCCTTGAAGAAAGACAAAAGACTTATGTAGCGGATATTTGGTCTTTGTGTGGGACATTTTATGCCATTAGTATGTTTTGTAAATAAATAATGGATCTTAGGGACTACACCGTGGTCAATGGACAAAAACAATTAGGACCTTAGGAACGAAACAAAGCTTTTGAAGTTTAAGGGTCATGAAATAGGCCTCAAACAAACATGTAGAACCTTTGTAAGGTACAATTTTCCTTTGAGTGGGATATGGATGCCATGATAAGTTTTTCACACCACATATGGGAGTCAAGGCTTATAACATCATTGAGGGAGGAAAACAACAACTTTAGGCTGTAACCAAACATTTATTTTACTTAATGGCCTTGAATAAGGGATCCAATTTGAAATGTGGGAACCATTAATATATTTTTTATATCAAAATAAGAATGGGTCTCCTAACCTGTACCATGGAAAAGGGAGGAAAACAAAGGCCTTAGGCCCTACACAAAATTTTCAGGATTAATAGCCATGAAAAAGGCCTTAAAACACCACACTAATCCTCTCTTCTGAATTTGTGGCCATTGGGTGGGATATGGACACCACTCACAAGTTTTATGCACCATTTAAGGCACATGGGATCTTGTCCATGGTCAGCGAGTAAGATAGGCCCTATTTGAATGTTGTAATTATTAGGATTCATGTTGTAGTCCTCAAATAACCACAGAAGACTTGTGTAGGGGATATTTATCCTATGTGGGGAATATTTGGCACCATTAATATGTCTTATACAACAAGAATGGATCTTTGGGCCTTATGCCATAAATGAATTTTTCTTATGATAAATTTCCATGGAAAATGTCTTTGACTTATAGGAATATGGACAAAATTAGTATGTTTTGAACAATAAGAATGGGTCTTAGAATTACCTCCACCATGGCCAGGGGAGGAAAACAATATATTCAGGTCCTAGATAAATCTTCTTAGGGTATTTACCATGGCTAGGTAATGAACACAAGGTGATTATTCCTTGTTTAAATATTCTTAAGATAGATCTTCGTGATGTAGTCATCAAAAAACTAGACAAGACCTATACAGGGGATCTTTAACCTTTTTCTGGTATCTTTAACATCATTGATATGTTTTTTTAAAGAGTAAGAACGGATCTTACGGACTATACCATGTTTAAGGGAGGAAAACAAGGGACTTGGGTCCAAAATGAATCTTTTTGAGTTTAAGGGCCATGCACTAGGCCTTGAACAACCATGTATATCCTTTCTAAATGATCTTTAGCCTCTAAGTGGGATATGGGTGCCATTAGGATTTTGTTCACACCACATATAGGATTAAAGGTGCATGCCATCATTGAGGGATGAAAATAAGTTGCTTAGGCCCTAAACAAAGCTTTCATGTGTTTAATGGCCATGAACAAGGCCTCCAACTAGGAATATGGGCACCATTAGTATGTTTTTAACAATAAGAATGGGTTATAAGAACTCTACCATGACTAGAGAGGAAAAAAAGGGCCTTAGGTCCTAAACATATTTTCTTTGGCTCAATATTGGC
>SNQJ01S0062096.1:65318-77205 GCA_010110895.2 Picea sitchensis
TTTTTTCACACCATGTATGGAACTTAGGTCTTGTCCATGGTCAGGGAAAGAACATAAGGTTTTTAGGTCCTATTTAAATATTTTTAGGATTAAGCTTCATGATGAAGTCGTCAAAAAACAACACAAGACCTACGTAGAAATATTTAGCCTCTATGTGGGATCTTTGGTGCCATTAATATTTTTTTCATAATAAGAACGGTTCTAAAGGCTTGTATGTCCATGTCTAGGGGAATAAAACAAGAACATTAAGATCACAATGAAAATTCTCAAATTCAAGGGCCATGAACTAGGCCTCAAATAACCATGTAGATCTTATTTAAGAGATATATGACCTTCCAATGGGATATGGGTGTCATTAGGAATTGTTTTGCACCACATATGTAATTCAAGATTTATATCATCACCAAGGGAGGTTGTCCCCTTGAATTGGCTTCATTTTCATCAACTCTTTATCATTATCAAGGAATGGAGCTACTTCTTTCTATTCTTATGTTATTTGTGGACTTTGGTTCATAACAACAAGGGTGTCCACTATCCCCTCTTCGATTCTTATTGGTATCCAAAGGACTAAGAAGGATCATTAAATCATACAACAAAATGGGAAAATAAAAGAACTAAAATTAGGTAGTAATATTTTTCTTTCCCATGTATTGTTTGTAGATGTTGCCGGCCTCTTATTTGGAGTTGGTTCTATTAAGAAAACTTCTTGTATTACAGAATAATTTTTTCTTTATTGAATCTATAGGTAAGGAAGTAAGAATGCATATATATTATGTTTCTTTTAATGGTTTGACTCATAGACAAAAAATAGAGGTGGTCTAAATTTTACCTTTTCAAGTATTATATTTTAGCTAAGGGTTCAAATAATTGGTCTTCATGCTGAAATCCAATGGACATGTCTCTAGGGATTGGACCCAACTATATGAAAAAATAGAGATCAGAAAAATCTTCAGATGGTGTTGTTGTTAGTTATTTATGGTGGGTGGTTAAATATCATAACATTAGCATTGGAAGATTTCCTTGTTTATTAGCATTGCTTAGCATAAATTCCAATTGGTATACTAGAGGAAAGAAGAGGAAAATGTTTTAGTTTTTCTAGAAGGGAAGAAAGGAAATGAGGATTCCCTTAGTAAAATGGATAAGAATTGCAAAACCAAAATCCCTTGGAGGTTAGGAATTAAAAAAAAAAATCACTTTGAAACAACTTTGGTATCAAACAGCCTTGGCACCCATATTCCACTGGAAGGTCAAATATCTCTTAAATATGTTATTTCCCTGACCATGGACAAAACCTAAGTTCCATACATGGTGTGAAAAAATTGTGAATGGCACCCATATCCCACCCAAGAACCATATAAGTCTATTAAAATATTGTATAGATGTGGTGTATTGAGGCCTTGTTAATGGCCAATGAGCCAAAGAAAATATGTTTAGGACCTAAGGCCCTTTTTTTCTCTCTAGTCATGGTACACACCTTGAGACCTATTCTTATTATGAAAATGTACCAATGGTTCCAAAGATACCCTACATAGATCTTGTGTGGTTGTTTAAGGACTACATCACAAATCTCGGTCCTGAGAAGATTCAAATAGGGCCTAAGCACCTTATGTTCTTTGCTATACATTATGCCCAAAACTTGTGAATGGTGACCATATCCCACCCAAATTCCATATATCCCTTAGAAATAGGCCATATATCCATATATCCCTTATGAAAGTTCTCAAATTCAAGGGCCATGAAATAGGCCTCAAATAACCATGTAGATCTTATTTAAGAGATATTTGACCTTCCAGTGGGATATGGGTGCCATTAGGAATTTTTTTGCACAATATATGTAATTCAAGGTTTATATCATCACCAAAGGAAGAAAATTAGGGCCTTCTTCCCTAAATGAAGCTTTTTATTCTTAATGGCCAAGCTTGTTTTCCTTCCTCGAATATGGTCAATATCCTATGATATATACTCAGTGCACAAAACCTCCTAATGAACTCCATATCCAACTCTGATGCTAAAAAACACTTATATAGGGCTTGTGTTATGGTTTGCAGGTGTTGTTCATGGTGATTGATCCTAAGAAGTGATGTTTAGGGAATAATGTCCAAGTTTTTTCCTCCCCTAACCATGGCATTTGAGCTCAAAAAGGTTAAGTTAGAGCTTAAGACCCTTATTTCCCCCTTAACCATGTTAATCCCTCAATGAACATAAGGTGATTATTCCTTGTTTAAATATTCTCAGGAGAGAGCTTCGTGATGTAGTCATAAAAAAACTAGACAAGACCTATGCAAGGGATATTTCAACTTTGTACGGTATCTTTAGCATCATCGATATGTTTTTTTAAAGAGTAAGAATGGATCTTAGGGATTTACCATGTTGAAGGGAGGAAAACAAGGAACTTGTGTCCAAAATGAATCTTTTTGAGTTTAAGGGCCATGCACTAGGCCTTGAATAACCATGTATATCCTTTCTAAATGATATTTAGCCTCTAAGTGGGATATAGATGCCATAAGATTTTTTTCACAACACATATGGGAGTCAAGGCTTATAACATCATTGAGAGAGGAAAACAAGGGCTTAGGCTATAAAAAAACATTTATTTTACTTAATGGCCATGAAGAAGGGCTCCAATTCAGAATGTGGGAACCATTAATATATTTTTTATATCAAAATAAGAATGTATCTCCTAACCTATACCATGGCCAAGGGAGGAAAACAAAGGCCTTAGGCCCTACACAAATTTCTCAGGATTAATGGCCATGAAAAAGGCCTTAAAACACCACACTAATCCTCTCTTTTGAATTTGTGGCCATTGGGTGGGATATGGACACCACTCACAATTGTTATGCACCATGTAAGGCACATGTGATCTTTTCCATTTCTAGGGAGTAAGATAGGCCCTATTTGAATGTTGTAAGTATTAGGATTCATGTTGTAGTCCTCAAATAACCACACAAGACTTGTAATGTAGGGTATAGTTATCCTATGTGGGGAATATTTGGGTCTTATACAATAAGAATGGGTCTTTGTGCCTTAGGACATAAATGAATCTTTCTTGTGATAAATGGCCATGGAAAATGTCTTTGACTTATAGGAATATGGAAAAAATTAGTATGTTTTGAACAATAAGAATGGGTCTTAGAATTACCTCCGCCATGGCCAAGGGAGGAAAAAAATATATTTAGGTCCTAGAGAAATATTCTTAGGGTCTTTACAATGGTCAGGGAATGAACATAAGGTGATTATTCCTTGTTTAAATATTCTCAGGAGAGGGCTTCGTGATGTAGTCATCAAAAAATTAGACAAGACCTATGCAGGGGATATTTCACCTTTGTGTGGTATCTTTAGCATCATTGATATGCTTTTTTAAAGAGTGAGAATGGATATTAGGGACTATACCATATTGAAGGGAGGAAAACAAGGAACTTGGGTCCAAAATGAATCTTTTTGAGTTTAAGGGCCATGCACTAGGCCTTGAACAACCATGTATATCCTTTCTAAATGAATATATTTAGCCTCTAAGTGGGATATGGGTGCCATTAGGAGTTTGTTCACACCACATATGGGATTAAAGGCATATACCATCATTGAGGGATGAAAACAAGGGCTTCAGGATGTAAACAAACATTTATTTTACTTAATGTCCATGAAGAAGGTATCCAATTCGGAATGTGGGAACCATTAATATATTTTTTATATCAAAATAAGAATGGATCTCCTAACCTATACCATGGCCAAGGGAGTAAAACAAAGGCCATAGGGCCTACACAAATTTCTCAGGATTAATGGCCATGAAAAAGGCCTTAAAACACCACACTAATCCTCTCTTCAGAATTTGTGGCCATTGGGTGGGATATGGACACCACTCACAAGTTTTATGCACCATGTAAGGCACATGGGATCTTGTCTTGTGTAAGCTACATGAATATTTCTATTATTATTTTGTATGAATTTGGTTTTTTTCAAAGTACTTTTATGAATTAAATTAGTATCAAAGTTTAGAATTTTAAGTGGCATATCCCAGCAAGTGGTTGGGGATGCTACAAGTGGTCACTTGTATAGCTCTATAAGTGATTTTTAGGTGATAAAAATCTCCATAGTTGAGAACTAGTTCTTTCTATTTCTACTTGTGTTGATGTACTTTACATACACACCTTGGTGGTTTGGTCACTCGAGTATCAAATAGGAAAGACTTAATGGACTTTAGAGAATAAGTGATACTAAGGGTCCTACCTAGATATGGTAATGTTGAGTAGAACCCTTCACTGAAAGCCTTCCACTTATGGCTCTATCAACAAATCTCCTTGTGTAGCTATAGACCTTAAGGATATTCCCCAAGGTGTACATAAAATTGTGGACCCAATGTTTTTCTATAAATCCCTTCCAGGTCCACCTATGATTGAACCCATATATATGTAATATGATATTGTTATTTCCCTCATAGACCTTCATAAAGGTGATTATATCTTTTGTTTCCTTTGGAATGTTAATCGCTTGGTACCTGAGTGGCGTAGAAAATTTATTTTGCAATCCTGGTTGGATTTATTCCCATATATCAAGTCCATATCTATAAGTATCCCACCACCTATATGGTGTGGATCTCAATGTCACATATAGTTCTTATACAAAATCCTCCAAGCACCACTAAGCTTAGATCATCCATAAAATATTCAACACTCCCTATACCATCAAATATGGGAGGGATTGGTAGCTTTATACCAATGTCATGGATAGACCTAATCATGGCACAACAATGAGACAAAATATTATAATTATTTTTTTCCAATCTTATAGTGCTTCTTAGCTCTTTGAATTATAAAAACATATTCTTCTCCAACTGACTAGTCTTTTTTCTTATTGGATTGGTATAACCATTCTATATTTTTTCCATTAAGTTATATTATTGGCACACTCATGCACCATCAATGATGTCATCTATTGGCTCTATGTATCATTCCCTTTTGATTGTATCAATGGGTTGTATCACTCTAGTTTCATTGGCTTCAAAATCCATTTTCCCTCTCTTTACATTAATTATGTTTTTGTTTAACAAAAAATAAATTAATTAAATTAAATTAACAAAAAATAATAATAAAACATTAAAAAAAACAAAAAAAAAATACAAATGACAAAGTAATCCTCCCGTGCCCATTCATTACAAAGAAAATTGGGCACAGGCGGCCATCTACTAGCACCTTGGATATTCCCGCAAGGTGGAAACTACACAACACACTCAACAATCGCATTCCCAGAGCCAAAACTGACCCATACATCGCATTCGCAGAGCCATCTACTAGCTTAGATATTCCCACGTGAGGTGGAAACTACATAGCAGACAATAGGAGAGGAGAAAAACTGGCCCATACATCACATTCGTAGAGAAAAACCCCATACTAGCTTACATTCCCGACCGCCATACACATTCGTGTTCGCAGAGGAGAAAAATCCCATCTGATAGAGGTAGAGGAGTGGAGATATTCGGTCTTATATTACTGACCTCCATACATATTCATGTTCGGCACAGAGGAGAAAAACCCCATCTGACAGACGTAGAGGAGTGGCAATATTCAGTCCAAGATTTCGATTGGACATTGACAGAGGCAAAGGAGCGCCCCTATCCAGACAAACCTTTGGAGATGCCACAAAACTCAGTAATGTCTATCCTTTGTCTCTTTGAAAGCGGTAATCCTTTGTTAAATGTAGTTAAAACCCTAGTTTTAACATTGGCATAATTGTGAGAATAGTCTTAGGTTGAAACTTGTGCTTGAAACACACTTTACGTTGACTCCCTCCATAGATATATTCACAGTAACTACTATTTTTTCATGTGGTTCTTACTTTTACCACTGATCACCCTTCTCACAATTTTGGTAAAGGTTCTAAGCTTCAATTTAGTATATAAATTTTCTACCATTGCACTTTTCTATTGTAGACTTCATGATTCTATTCATTTTAAATAACATGATTACACTCAAGTGTCTTTGATTCTCTCATCGACCTCCTCAGATGTTATCCCTCCCTTGGTCCATAACCTCCTTCTCCCTATCACTCTTAAGAAGTGAACCTGAAACTTGATAATTTTCTCACCTAGTAGATTTTGCAGAGTAGAGTTGCCTCTTGGGCTTCTAGGCCTCTAATTCGCCTTTGCCAGTCCTCCTGACTAAAGAGGAAATTCCCTCCTAGTTTGTCACTCTCCTCTCCTTCATGGGTGGTGTTACCACTCGTGATGCATGGAAACTTGTTGCATTATTTGAAGACCTTTTTTAAGCAGCTTGTTCATGGAGGATTATATATTGGAAGGCATAGTTGTAGTTTTGATGAAAAATTGCTCATTGAGGATTACCTTTTGAGGCATCATTGCATATTTAGAGGCGTGGCGGTGCAAGTGGTAGAGTTCTGCCTTTTTGGATCCCTTATTGGTACATTTTCATGCATATATTTTTATTGAGGGTGCATCTTACACATTCTGAGGCATAATCATATATTTGAAGGCATGCCATATCCCATGGAGTGGTATTGGATTCTTGAAGAACACCCTTTATGTGATGGTTGCGCTCATCGCTCTAGTGCCCTCATACTTGTCAAACGTTTTCCTTGGAAGGAGCGGCCATCATTTGAGTGGATTAATATATTGTTTTAGTTGTTGGAATTTAGTGATCATGATTTGTTGAGATGAGAAATTCTCTCCATAAGTAAATTTTTTAATGACAATGTAGGTGGAAGCTAGCATAGATTACAAATATAAAGGAGATCATTGGATATACTTGAGGAGGGTTTTATTGAATAAAATTATTGTCGTGGGAGGAATTCCTCCGTGTGATTCTATTTGCAAGACATTGTAGACTCATATGTAAAAACTTGGAATCATTCACCTTCTCAAGGAAAAATTTTCCCAATAAGAGGAAGCCATATTAGATTTTTGTTTTTATAAGAGGTTCTTCATCTGAGGAAATATGTCCAAATTTTTCTTGAATATTTTATTATGGAGATAGTTGAGGGATTCATCTATAAAAGAACGATGGAGTTCATCTCCAAGGGTGTGATTCTTGGAGGAGTATAAGACTGGGTATACTTGATTGTTGTACCTAGCATGATAAATATTTTGGGGCTTCCATCTTCCTCATTCACTCTCTTATTGACCACCTATTTTCTCGATCTGTTCATCTTTGATTATGTCCCTTTAGTTCATTGTCTTGATTAGGGATGAATTCAATATGGCACTCCTTAGTTGAGACTAGTCACCACTCCCTTGTTATCTTCCCTAAGAGGTTATATTTGGCGGTTGCATCCTGTAGCCTATAGATACAAGGTCACCTTCATTTCCATGAAATTCCCTTCCTCTCAACGCTCTCCTCCTACCTTTGATGGTGCTTAATTAACATTGTTTCCTTATGTTCATTTTCCATCCCCATGCTAACATTTTCACCTCATGCCTTCAACAATGCCTTTCTAGAATCAATGACACATGCCCTCACTAATGTCACCTTATGGATAATTTGTACGTCATGATGACCATAGATAAATCTAGTTGAATACCAATGAACATGTAATATGACTATTTTTCATTATTTTTGAACCATCAACATAGGATTATCAATGGTTAGCTATCAACATGTTCAAATAACTTTTCTAGTGGGATTTTTTTATTATAATAGTTTTGGTCCCTCATCAATGCAACACCCATTCATCACATATTTCAACCATAAGTAACATTTATTTCATAGATTTATTATGACCTGAATTCAAATGTATCATGTTACACATGTTATGGTTTCATATTTTAATTAACATGATTATCATCATGAACATAGGTATGATTTCCTCATCGATAAGATTATAGAACATGTTCACATCACAATTGTTGTTATTTAGGTGATATTATATCTCTCTCCAAGGTTGGGTTACCTTCAACAAGGTTCTAAATACCTACAATATATTGAATCGATTTTTCATAATTAAAAAAACCCCTTTATGAATGAACATGATAAGATATTGGTCAACAAGGCAAAGCCCCCGTGATCCTTATGAGTATTCAAGATGTGTATGATGGTTTGTATAATCATAAAAGTTTACTATGTTAGAAATGATGACATTTGATTCAATGTTGTATAGGTGTACTAAGTGAACTATGACATTTGGATGGTATTTTTAAAATTTGGGTCATTTTGCTTCCATTTATCTGAATAATTGCTCATACTTTTCGTCATTAGCAGTACTGCACACATAGTAATCTATCAAGAAATAATTTATTTTATTAAAACCTCTTGCTCCTTTCCATAGCTAGTTTTCATCGAAGTTGAAATTATTGCTTTTCATTTTCCTCTTGCATGGTTTAAAGAGTCGAGTCAAAACGCCATCAATTTCACGACCACTCATTTGAGTAACAACAACCTAAAATCAAGCATTAATTAAAATTTATCTAGCAACTTTTCTAGGGCTCTTCAAACCCATCTTAGCTTAGGTGTAGAGATTTGGAATAGGATTGTGAGAATAACTTTCCAAAGACGCTAAACAAACATAAAGCCTTGAGTTAGGGAGTGAAATCCAGTTTCTATATCATTGATTTTGGGAAGACCTTCTAACAAAAGGGTCAATCACGAGGTTGCATTGGGGCCCTCAGAGTAATCAACCCTAATTTGTTGTTCTTGGTGTCGAATGTTTATTGTCCCCCCTCTGCTTTGGTATAGTAGGTGGTACCAGAGAGGCCATAATCTTTTAGACTTCCTAGACTAGGTGACAACACAGAGAAGGTGATGTTGTACCTGGGATCGACATTGGCTAGACTCACTCGGACTACTTGGAGGGTTTCCCATTGCTTGGTGAGGTAAATTGCACCAGGGTGTTATTTCGTTAAGTAGGTTGTCAACGTAACTTTCCCACCCGCCGAAACTTAGCCCCTTCGTGCATCGATTCTGCAATGTTGGATTCCATCACCAACTAATGCTTCTTTGTGAGAAGGTTTGTTTGCATGCTTGACTCCTAGATTAAATAGTGTGTGTTGTTTTTTCTCCTTAGTTGGCCTTAGGATTTAGTTTGTGTCTAATGGCATCAGTTCCGGTTTAATTCCTCATTTGATCAATACAAAATATGGATACCATTAAAATAAAAGGGAATAAAGAGGTAACAAATAGCTCATACCTAACTTACGTCTTATAATTCTCCAACATTGTTGTTTACACTTAGTGCAACAAACACCAAATGGAATGGTTTACACAAGGTCAATGGAGAATGTGATTGGAGAATTCAAAATATTATCATAAACCCACATCTCACATATTTGTACATGCACCATAGATTCACAATATTTCATGAAGAGGTCTAGGAGAAATGCCTCCATGCAAAATTGTCCACATCATAATTGTCTATGTCCTTGATGGAAATATATAAAATTCCATTGAAGATATTTTAGTCCTTGTCCTGCTTAAAAAGGATGATCCCATTTTGGAAGTGGTCAAAGACTACTTTTATCCCCCCTCTATCTGGTAAATGCTACTTCTTATACTATCCTTCCCCTACAATAGGGAGTGTTGTTTCCTTTTCTTGAAAATAAGTGAGGTTCCTCTTCTTTCTCCCAACATTCTCCCAACCTCCTGGACAGGAATACATGCAACCTCAAAACTAACGTTTAGGGAAACTAGAATCCAATGATGAACATGTTCAACATTCCACCCTCTTGCATCCATGGTATATGACCACGTACTCATCCAAGTATGGGAGGTGAAGGTGGGAATATATAACCATTCGGTTTTCCTCCAAGGTGTTGAGATAGAATTCTCGCAAGGCCTTGATATATTGTGAGGTCCTCACATTCAACTCACTAAACCTCCCTCTTAGCTTGAAACTCACCTCTCTTCCAAGCAAGAGGGAAGCCTCTCCTCTTAGATCAATAGTTGTTTCCCTTGATATGACCCTCTCTCGACCTCTTAAACATATCCCCCTTTTGATGGAACATATATCTTTCCTTATTTCTTTCAAGTGGTTGCTCCACTCACTATCCATGGCCCAATTGAACCTTGGGTCTCCCCATCAACCATGTCATTATCCCTTAGATCCATGAGTCTTGGTACATCTATATTGATGGTTCATAAAACTTTACCTTGAACTTCTATCCTTGATATATTCTAAACAAGCAAAGTAAATGTGTAGCAACAACAATTTTCCCCTTACAATCAAAACTTTCCAAGCCTTAGCTAAGGAATGTTAATGTCCTACTCCAAACCTTAGCCAAGGAATGTAGTTGTATTTTAAATACACCACATAAAAGATTCACCACCCAAATATAGTTGTATTGTAAATACATCCTCCCACTTCCCCCTTATAATATGCAACCATCCACTAATATTAATCCAATTTTTATCTTCACAAAAATGTGGTGTTGCCATTAATTCTTAAGAAACAAATACTTGAAATATAGGTTCAAATAACAATTGGCGTAGCTTACTCTCCAATGCACATATGAAGTTGAAATTGTAGGTGGATATTCCTCTTTTAATATTCTTCAAAACCCCTTTTGCAACACGTGAATAGGAGGTATTGTTAAAATTTCCTCAAGCCAAAGCTTCTCCAATATTAATTTGTACCCTAGAATGCATCTGTTTCTTTGTCTCTAGAATTAGTAGGTGCATGGATTCTGACAATATATAGTTACTGACCATTTGTTGGGATGTGGGTAATAGCTTAATGTCTTGAATTGTCTGCCATGAACCTTATTTAGTTGACATTTCCAATGTATTTCCACATTACAAGAACTCCATTAGATACTGCCTTATGATAGGATATAATAAAAGAGGCTCCCTTTCAAATCATATTTACAACCCCAATCTACATTACTAAGTTGACTAAGAACTAGATGACATTCAACTAACACAACTATTTGAGACTTCCAAGCCCTTATTAGCCTATTAAACTCAATTGATTAGACAAGCAGAAGGAAATTACCTATAGGGAGGAGCCATGTGCCCCCACCACATTTTGGGAATTAGAAACATAGTATACCACATTCCCACCTTCAAAAGCAGGGCAGAAATCCATGTACTCATTAAGTCTTTCTATATGTCCTACTTGCAAACTTGGACCTACATGTTGATTGTAGTCTCGCTTTACAGAAACTGATTTTTGCCTCTTGTAGGCCTCAAATTGGAATAGTTCTCCTAAATATATTGTTAGTGTTCTCCCTCCTTGGATCATTATCACTGCAAACTCTGTCACACCTTGAATGCTTCCATAAGACACTATATCACTGAACACAATGCTTCAATTGTTACCACACCACTCATTAGTGGGTGAATCTCCCACACCCATCTTCTCAACTAAGTTATACATTTCAAGTGTTGCAACCCAAAACACTTCCACTAAGGTGTTCCTTGTTGTGGTGTTCTTTCTAGTGACTCACTTGCTACCTACAACCTTATCATATCGCAAACCTATCCAACCTATAAATTCACACTCTTCCATCTTTGACTACAATGTATTCTCCATTAATATTTATCATCCCTTTTCTCCACCAAGACAATGACACTTTTTTCATCTCAACTTAAGACAAATTTCTATGCACCATATGCACAACTTGTTTCACTCTAGTGAGCACCTCACCCATATTGCAATGCAGCTTGTAATGTGTGTGGCTACACCATGTCAAGTTCCTAAGTCACAATTGACTCATCCCATTTTCCTTCACCTTGATCAAGATAGTACACGTGGAAAGTGCATTTGTTCTTTATGGGAAAACAAAAATCCTTACATCCTCCCCAACTTATGTTCAATGTTGCCCCAACAACATCCTCGTAAATTCTACATGTCTCTGTCAACTAACTACTATACTACACAGACTCACCATCCATTTTCAACTAAACTCACTTCAATTTCTTCACATTGCCAAACACACTTTTACTTA